>ML685808.1:5349698-5495888 GCA_007922175.1 Pelusios castaneus
TGTGTGTGTGTGTGTGTGTGTGTGTGTGTGTGTGTGTGTGTGTGTGTGTGTATCTATATCTATATATAAAATCAGTACATCACATGAATAATTTCTTGCATGGTTTGTGGAAGAAGTTGATCTTGAGGAGCGATTTGAATTATAAGGAGAAGATAAAGGCCTTTTGGAGTAGCACAGGAAGGATGTTCCATCCATAGGGGACTTAAATGTGTGCTAATGCTCCATAGGGGCACAACCGGGCCCTGGTCCCAGACTCGGGTAACTACACACTATGGTGATACAAATAATAATAATATACAAAGGTATAGTTGTGGCAGATATGGACAAGCAGATTATTGAGGTTGACATCACTGGCAGATCAACTGAAGCTTTTGTCATCAAAACTAGTTTGTCTGTCTCTAGCATCTAGCCTCTTGATTTTGTATTCATCACAGTACGCTTTTTAATGCACAAAGCAAGACAAGTGACGGACTCAATATTGTATTGTGCATTGTTGTATTGTGTATCCGCAGTGCTGTGGAAATATCAGTAAAAATCAGTTTCATTAGATTTGTGAAGAGCATAAATATAATATTGTTGTCTTGTTCTGTAGAAGGAGCTGCAACTTTTTGCAGCTGCTCCAATTCCTCCATCTATATTCAGCTTATTGAACTGTAAACTCTTCAGGGGAAGATGTCCTGAGTCTGATTCTCTTCTCCCTTACATCAATCTAATGACTGATTTTCATGGAGTTACACCTGTTTTACAGCAATTTAAGACAGAGTTTAGTGTTTTAAAGCAAAATCAAAATTAGCAATTCTCCATCCCTCTCCTTTTAATACAGAGACTTCTTGGTCCATCATTCTGGATATGGAAATGGACTTGGAAGTCTGAATTACAGAGTTTCCTCACCTCATTTGATTTTTCTCTACTTGGGGAGGAAAACTGGGATTTATGTTTGTTCCCTTAGAAAAGTCTCTAGGTATGTGATTAGGAAGCATGCTGTTGACAGTATTACGTTGTTTATTTTGATCCCAATAACTAAGTGCTTTGGGCTTCCTAAAATAGAAAAAAATGGGTAAACATATGGGCACCACAAGCACGGACTTGTAAAGTACATATGTACACTGCTTCACGGATTTAGAGAGCCCTCTGGAGCATTAGCACACAGGAGTGATAAATAAGAACTGCACTGTCATTGTTTCTATTAAGTTAGTAATAGTTATTAAATTAGAACCTCCATTCTGACAGTGCACAATAGGATTTTTTTTGGTCTTACATTGGTGCAAGGCTTTAAACCTGCAAACAAGTGCTTATGCATCAGCATTTGTAGGAGCAGGCTTAAGTTAGCAGTCGCCATTAAATTTAATGAATTTGTCAGTGTATAGCTATTATAAGCTAGATAAGCAGGACCAATGACTTCTATTCTAGCTTAGTACACAAAATGGCAAATTCTCACAATGACATTTTAAAGGAAAACAAATGAGTCTTGTGGCACTTTTAAAGACTACCAAGTTTATTTATTGCATGAGCTTTTGTGGAAGAGATCCCACTTTGTCAGATGCTTAAAAATGGAAAATAATCAGTATAGGAAGGAGGAATTACTTCACTGCATTTATCTGTCCTTCCTATACTATTTTTTTGCACCTCAAGCATCTGACGAAGTGGGACCTCTCCCATAAAAGCTCATGTGATAAATAAATGTGTTAGTCTTTAAAAGTGCCAGAGGACTCCTTGGCTATGTCTACACTGGCAAGTTAGTTCGAATTAAGGAAGCTTAATTCAAACTAACTAAAGCCATGGCTACACTAGGCTTTAATTAGTTCAAATTAAGGGATTCCATAATTCGAACTAATAACTTTGAATAGGCTGTTCGAAGTAAGGGTTAATTCGAACTAGTTAGTTCAAATTAACCAATGTGGCCATGTTAGTTCGAACTAATTTCTTAGTTCGAACTAACCAGCCCATTCAATTCAATGGAAATCGCTAATTGGAACTAAGCAAGTGCCATGAATGGCACTTACTTAGTTTGAACTAATTTTTTCTAGTTTGAATTAAGTTAATTTGAACTAACTAAAATTAGTTCGAATTAGTTAGTTCGAACTAACTTTAGTAAGTGTAGACATAGCCCTTGTTTGTTTTGCTGAACTAGACTGACACAGCTGCTTTGGAAATTTAAAGGCAGTAACTTTATTGGTTATATCAGCAAACTGTATTTATTCTGACTTAGTATTTTATAATGTCTTGCTCATTTTATATGTCTTGCTCATTTATATGTCTAAGCAAATGTAACTTTGTTTTAGAACACAATGTTTCCCTAGGTTATGCAAAAAAAAATAAGGGAAAAGTCAAGATTTGGAAAAGTATTAAATCAATTAGCTTAAAATCATGAAAATGTTTTCTTAACCATTTTCTGTTTGTATTATAGCTCTCAGCCATACAGATAGGTGTATCACTCATGAAAATAGAATAAACCCAGTTTCTCATCAGTTGTTAAAATATTAAAAATTCACTTTTTAACTTTCCCAGATACCTATATGCCTCAGTCCCACCCATCCCATGACAATTAGTAGTGTGTATTTTTCAGAATATTTTACTTGAATTAGCTCATAGCCACCTCTTGGTCTCTGTTTATTTGATGGCATTGCAATTTGCTTAATAGTGATCCTTCAGGATCTAAGCTTTCTTTCCAAAATATTACTTTTGTTGCAACACCTGCCAGAGGCTGCTGATAGTCTAAAACAATAGTTAGGACAAAGGTGTGAACTTCCTTAATCATTTCAGTGGCGGAGGGAGGGGAGAGATTGAACTTCAAATGTTGACATTTGTTTTCATCTCTGTGCAAAAGTAATCAGCTGTAAAATAGCTCCACATCCACCTATATATTTATCCTACAGTTCCAAACTTTGCCCTTTAGCTTCTGCATGCTAAACGCTTAAACACTTTTCTATCAACCTGCCAAAACCAACATGGTTCCCATGGCATCTTTTTTGACGCATTTATACAAAACCTGGTGGCACAATGAAAGCCTGGAAATGTGAGGGCAGCAAAAACTTAGTCAGTACAACAACCCCAACATTTATTATTTCTGTTCACATTTAATTCAATCAAAATTTTCATTAAAAAAATTAAATAAAGCCAAATTTCCAGTCCACTGCATTAAACTGAGCAGAAACTGGGGATCATGCTACAGAATTTAGATTCTGTTTTCAGCAGAAAACATGTAGCCTTGGCAGAAAAATTCATGGGTCAGATTCAGCTTTGAGTAATGTTGCCTTCTGGCACCACAAATCCAGGCACAAGACCCTAGTCAACGTTCACCATAGTACGGGAAGCTGGGTATGGCAGAGAGCTGTTGAGGGCAATGCAGTTCATTCTTATCATGGGACATGCTGAGGACTGAGTAATTCTCAATCAAAGGTGCTTAGGTAGCAGCTATGTTTTTTTAAAAAAAATCTGGCACTTACTGACTGTCGTGAGGAGGAATAGAACAGCATTGTTAGTGCATCATCTTGAGCTACAGAATGCAATAGGCATTTAACTTCCAATGGGAATAAAGATGTATGAATATAACTATAAATAAAGAGTAGGAAAGGCTCAGGTAGCCTTAGCATATGATGAAAAAATGCCAAAACCCCATACCTAGATCTGATCCTGGTTACTTTCTATGCAGCCAACATGTCCTTTGGTTTCCTATCATTTAAAGCCTAGAAGTTAAAAACGGGAGGCTCCCTACTCTGGTTAACTGGGCATACAACAGGGGATTTTGTTATTAAGGAGGATTTTATTAAGTATTGTAACTCCAAAGCTCCCAAAGTGTATGGCTACATCTACACTATTAACTAGAAGTGTGTCCTCTGTTTGGCTATGTCTACACTTGTTAATTTAAGTCGACTTAACAAAGTTGACCTTAAGTCGACTTTGTTAAGTCGACTTAGCATGTCCACACTCGAATTTTAAGTTGACTTAGAGGGGACCCTACAAAATCGACCTAGAGCATCCACAGTGGATGCCTAGGTCGACTTCTAGGGGCTAGGTGGACCTGGGACAGGTCCACGGTGGCAGGGGGCTCAGCCTTTGCCCCATTGTACCTTGGTACAATGGGGCAAAGGCGGACAGGGACCCTGGCAGGGCATGTGGGCAGGGCTCTGCCCTGCCCTTTGGGGGGGGCACGCCAGGCTGTGGCTGTGCCAGCCACCCTGGCAGGAAGGGCAGTGGGAAAGTCCTGGAGCCTCCTAAGTCGACTTAGGGCTGGTCCACGTCTACACTGGCTTAAGTTGACTTTCTAAAGTCAACTTAAGCAGTAAGTCGACTTAAAACTAGGTTTTATAAAGTCGACTTTATAAAGTTGGCTAGGTCCACCTAGCCCCTAGAAGTCGACCTAGGCACCCAGTGTGGACGCTCTAGGTTGATTTTGTAGGGTCCCCTCTAAGCAAGCTTAAGTCGACTTAATTTACAAGTGTAGATGCACCCTTTGTGTCCACTATACTCATGATAGCTATAATATAAATAGTTGTGTAGCCAAGATAGCATGGGTAGTGGCAGCAGAAGCGTGGTTTTCCCTTGCTGGTTTCAAGTGGGTGTTGATGGCAGCTGTGGCAAGTATGTGTGCATAATGCGTGGAATCACATTCCTAGTTCTTATTGCAGATGAAGCCTATTTATATAAATATTGAAATTAAATATTTAAAAGCTCAATTTTCACTAATATTTAGCACATCTGTATGACACTCACATCATTATAGCTATTCATCAAGTAGTAGCCTGCATAAAAGCATTGCTGCTATAATGAAAATGTATTCTGGCCAATATTCAATCTGAAGGCGCTTTGGCTCAGTAATACGGTTACATTTCTGACCTGTATTACTAATGAGTTATACCAGTTGGATTTAATGTTACTAGTCATTAATAGCCTTCATGATAGTATTACTCATGTAATGAAAATATATTGAAGCCTGTGTTATGCAGGAAATCACTCTAGATGATCAATAAGATCCCTTTTGGTGTTAAAATCTATGAATGCAGTTCACAATTCAGTGAGCTGCTATCCTACAGAATCTTTCTAAAACATGCTACCACCTTTACCTACTTGTTCATCCTTTCCGCCTAAAACTTGGATGAATGGGTTAGCTTTGCAGTATGACAGAAGTCAGCTAAGTGGGACTTTTGCAAACTGAAGAAGGAAGTACCTTGTATATTAGAGCAGCATTCCTTAACTGCTGTGTTGCAATACCGTAGTGTGTTGTGAGGAGCAGGGAAGTGTGGGAGCCACCCGGAATTGGAGCTTGGCAGCAGCTTTCCTCAGTGGCAGCTGCTGCAGGATTTTGTTCGGTGGTGGTTTAATATAGGACCCAGATTCATCCTGTTCCCAACATGCCTCACAAAAAGGAAATTAGTAGCCAGGTCTCCACCTTTTTTCAGTGGGAGAAACCTGCTACTAGTTTCTGGGGGAGGAACTGGACTGAAGTTCTGAGAACATTTTCTTTTATTCTGTCAAAAGGAATGAAGGAATGCTAGGGAAGAAGGAGCCATTGGTGTCTTTTTCTCTCAGGGTTCCAGCCCTGGGAGCCCAAACAACTTCTGCAAAAAACAAAGCCAACATCCTTAAAACCATGAAGTCACCGTCCCTGAGGGTCTGGGGTTTTTTTAGTTTTTTTTTTTTTCACACCCTACTCTGTCATAGGAGACTATGTATTTGAAAGAAAGCACTTTGGCTATGTCTACACTCAGAAAGTTAGGTCGACTTTCTTAAGTTGACTTTCTAAAGTTGACTTTGTCTACCTTATTAAGTGGACTAAGAGAATCTACACTAGACTCTTAAGTTGACTTAAAGGTGCTCCTATTAAGTCGATTTAGAGAGATACACATGACATAAGCGGTCCCGGGGAGAAAGGAGCACAGGCTCCCTTTTGCCCGGGACAATGGGGTCCCAGGGAGAATGGATCCCCGCTGACAGGGAAACCCCGGAGTTTCCCCGTCAGTTAGAGCACGGGGCCGGCAATTGCCAGTCCCGCGGTCCAGCTAACAGAGGAAACCCCAGGTTTCCTCTGTCAGCTGAAGCACACTCCCTTTTTGCCTGGACCCCACGGGTCCCAGGGGAAGGGAGCACGGGGCTCCCTTCTGGCCAGGACTGATCACGTCCCAGCCAGAAGGGAGTTCAGGTTGCAGCTCCCTTCTGGCCGGGACCCGATCGGTCCCGGGCAGAAGGGAGTTCCGCACTCCCTTCTCCCCAGGACCCGTGGGGTCCGGGCAAGAAGGGAGCGTGCTCCAGCTGACAGAGGAAACCTCTGTCAACTGGAGCGCAAAGCTGGCAATTGCCGGCCCCATGCTCTAGCTGACGGGAAACTCCGGTGCATGGCTGGCTCTGCCAGGACCGAGAAGTTGCTCGCGGCTTGTCCCATTGAGAGCCAGCTGGCTCTGCCGGGACCGAGAAGCCCTGGGCGGCTGTCCCAGCTCCCTTCTCCCTGTGACCACTCAGGTCCTGGGGAGAAAGGACCTACACTGCAATTAAATAGCTCCGCAGTTCAAGCCCTACAAGCTGAAATCAGCTGTCATGGATCAGCTGCAGGTGCCTAATTGTAGTGTAGATATACCCTAAATAGCCAGGTACTTAATCCTGTCATCGGTTTTTTTTTTTGTTTGTTTGTTTGTTTTTTTGGGGGGGGGTTGTTTGAAGGTAGGTAAATTACATAGTTGCAATTAAGCGAAAATAAGTTTTCTTCCAGTTGCAGTACAATAATGGAGATTGCTTAGCAGGGTGGCTTATGCCTTATATGCTGCATTTTTTACTCATGCACGTTCTTGAACCTGAAGCATGATGCAATTCTGAACATGAAGCTGACTTAAAAAAAAAAAAAAAAAAAACCCCAAAAAACAACAAGCTCTAAAATTATTGAGAAAAACATCACTGGTTAGATCAGGGGTCGACAACCTTCACCGGCCCCCATGCCAGCCCCACCCACCGCACCCTCAGTAGATGCCAGGGCTGGGGTAAAGGGGGCAGGGCCAGGCCTCCAGTTCCCGGCCAGGGCCGGGGCCAGCACTTGCCAGCAGGCAGCCTACAGTTCCCGGCGAGGGCTAGCACTTGCCAGCGGGTGGCCTCCAGTTCCCGGTCGGAGCACTGGCGGCTCCAGGCAGGCCGACCCACCCTCTTCCCGGCCATGGCTAGGGCTGGCTCCTGCCGGCAAGTGGCCTCCAGTTCGGCCTGGGCTCGAACATAATTATATTACATGGGAGTATTAGCAAAAGACAAATGTTGGAAATGTGGAATAGCAAGGACAATGTTCATACCTCTGCTCTGAGAAATTCCCTATCATAGCCTTCTTTTGGGAAGAAACTCATAAAAACAATGTTATTTTTACTGACTATTGATATAGCTTCTGATGCTACTATTTTGTTGCTAGGATACACTAAGCCTCTCTATACTCATATTAAATTTTTTAAAATGGCTCTTGAGAACTGTGCTGGCAGCAGAAACGTCATCCTAATGAATCAGGAAAACAAAACCCTGTCAAACATAAAGTATTAAATTCTGATCTGCTGAACATGGCTGAAGTTCCTCTTGAAGTGCAAAACAAAAGAGAATCAAGTTTACCTGCAACAATATTTTTTTGGACACTGATGACGTAACCTGGAAAACTTTTTTCTAGAACTACATCCCATTTAGTTTATGTATCGTTCAACTTTTCTCCTGAGTGGCTGGAAAGAAGAGACTTATGGGGATTAGCACATAGGAGTATATGCTCCTTTCCTTTCTTCCTTCTCCCTCTTTTACTATAAAGTCTGTACTCATAATTCTGATGTATCTACTTGAGAGTTCAGATATCTTCTGCTATAATGTATATTTTACAGTATTGGTACATTTCAGGCCTGGATGCTATGGCACATATTACACTATCACAGCTGAAGAAGCTATCGCGTAAGGAGTTCTGATTTTTTAATGTGTGTCCTCCCTTATAGATTCTCCCAACTAGTATCCAAAAATGTAGATGCAACTGTGTAGGTGTAAAGATTCATATAAGCCTCCAAATAAAGTACCTGATTGTGCCCCAAAAGAGGTTTTGTTAGATATCCATATTCTGTCATTAAATATTTGGGTTTGCAACTCCCTTCATAAAAGCTAGTTTGAGGAGAGAAATTAAGGTCTGTTTTAAAAATGAACACCAAACTGTATAATATTTTCTTTTTCTCATATACTGTATTTTGAAAATGAATGCAGTATATCCCAACCTAGAAGATGATTGCAGAAGCTTCTAGGGAATAACTGTAATGTCATAAAAAACCCTTTTCAATCGCATTATGCCGTAGGAACCATGGTTATCTCTTGGGGGTTGTTGTCTAGGAATATTTCCAGCCATATAAAAGTGCTTTCTCATCTCATATTATTTGTAGGAATGTTAATTAATCATAGTTAACTCAAGCAAGTAACTCAAAACAAATTAACTTGATTAAAAATTAATCACAATTAATCACAGTTTCAATCACATTTTTTAAAAAAATAAGAGAATATCATATAAAATAATATAATAACAAATATATTGATTTAAATTACAATACTGAATACAAAGTTTATAGCGCTCACTTTATATTATTTTTATTACAAATATTTGCACTATAAAAAGAAAACAAAATATTTTTCAGTTCACCTCATACAAGTTCTGTAGTGAAATGTTTTTATCATGAAGGTACAACTTAAAAACATAGATTTTTTTTTTGTTACATTGTTTTGTTTTTGAGTGAAATTATGTAAAACTTTAGTGACTATAGGTCCCCTCAGTGCTACTTCTTGTTCAGCTAATCACTTAGATAAACAAGTTTGTTTACATTTATGCAGATAATGTTGCCTACGTATTTACAATGTCACCTGAGAATGAGAAAAGGTATTTCCGTGGTACTTTTGTAGCTAGCATTGCAAGATATTCATTTATTAGATAGGTTAATCATTCATATGCCCGTTAATGCTCCAACCACCATTCCTGAGGACATTCTTCTATGCTGATGACAGGTTCTGCTTGATAATGATCCAAAGCAGTGTGGATTGATGCACATCCATTTTCATCATCTGAATTGATACCAGCAACAGAAGGTTGATTTTCTTATTTGGTGGTTGGGGTTCTGGTCTTTCTGCATGAGAGTATTCCCCTTTATAAGACTTCTGACAGCATGTTTCACACCTTGTCCCTCTTCAGATTCTTAAATGTTGGGTTTGCACTATATTCCTCAGTTAATTTACACACACACAAACACACCAGCAAGCTGGTGTCATAAAGTAGGCTGGGCATGAAGAGGGAGCCAGGCCTCTGTCAGTCATGAATCCGATGCTCCAAGATGACGATGGCAGAATGAGACTCAAAGTTTCTATGTTCTTACCCCCTCTTTTATACTTGCTGGCTCTCATGTAAGTCCAAGGGCCTTGCCATGTTATGCAGCTTCAGGGCTCCTGTGTGATCACTTTCATCTTGTCTTGATTATACTTTATTCTTTCCTTTCTGGGATGAATTCCCTTTCTTGTTTTTCTCAGGGATTTGTCTGCTTTCGTCAGTCATTAAGGTAGTATTTGCATTTCATCAGGACAGGCTGGCATCAGGGACTGATCGCACCCCCCCCCCCCTTCATTCACACATCTTGTTCACACATCTAAATGAAATTACACAGTTTACACCTAAACCAAATGTCATCAAGAATACAAAATGGAGTGCATTATTCAAAATAGAGTTCCAAATTTACAATATGGAGTCTTGTCAGACATTGGTTATAATGTCTATTATACATAGTTACTTTATTATGATATTAAAGAACAGATACACAATATTGATTAACAGATACTCTAAAGGTTACATTAAATTCATTTTATCTTTCTGTATCCCTAAAATGGGACTTTCAAAAGTGCCTACTGGATGAAGGCACCAGAATCCCATTCAAAATAAGTGGGAGGTGGGAGCCTAACTCAGTGAGGCATGCAGGCTGACGTGCAACTTTTGTGTTGGGGGCAAAGTCCGCATTGGCGAATGTGTTGGGCTTGGGATTTCGATACAGAGGCTAATCTGTACTAAAACCAAATGTAAAATCAGTTCACATTAATGAAAAGTTCAAGGAAGATTTAATGATGGAGTGCGAATAGGGTAAAGAAGAACTGTTCTCTCCATTGGTCTCAATGCCTCCAATACAATAGTTATTCTATGCAGTGTTTCAAACCTCTCACTTTTGTGGGCACTAGTATTTGCTATGGAAACATATGGGCTTTCAGAAATTTCCAATCTGTGTATTCATACCATGCTTATCACTGGTATTTGTGTTCTTGACATAAAAGAACAGTATGTCCTTAGTCATGTCTGGATTATTTTATTCTGGATTTACTATTCTGCATTAATTTCACTCTTGAGATTCTAGCCACAGAGACTTAACCTCAGTTCTGCTATAGCCACAAAATCTTCTCTTCCATGTAGTCATATAACCAATTGAAAATGGCAAATATATTATTGAGGAGAGCACAAATTGCCCTGGAAGCAGTGATATCTGTCAGACTATATATTGCAGACATTAGCTTCAGGTGATTACCAATAGATTGTTGCACATTTGTAACCATTTGTTGTCAAGAATTTATACACATTAAATATAGCAAAACCAAAAAGATAAACGTATGTTGCTGCACTTTATAAAAGAAAGTAGGTTCAGGAGTCTATTGTTACAATGTGTTGAACCAATAATAGAAGATGCAACTCGTTTCAGTTCATGTCTAAAACTTAACATGTGTCTAACACTAGTATTTATATCGAATTTTTAAAATATGTTATTAAATGGAAAATAAACACAATGGAAATATAATATTCCTGCAAACACATTCATAGGAGGTAAAAGTTGGGAAGCAGAGTCAGACGTTGACGTGGTTTAGGCTTAATCAATTTTGTCCAACATATATTTTTAGTATCTAGGCGTATATTTATATACCAAACACACAATAACAGACAAGATGGAACGGACAAATAGGCACAAATTAGCACTTTCCATGATACCGAGAAGTCCTTCCAACTTTCATGATAATCCTTGTCTACTCTGATCCCTTAGTCTGGTGTTTCAGTCCCTTCCTTCAGTTTTTGGTCCACAGTTTCTGTAGTTTGGGCTCATGCTTTGTACATTTCCGCATTATAGATTACTCAATCTTTATCCATTTGACTGGTAACACAAAGCCTTTGGATTTTCAGTAACAGATACATTACACATGCACAAGCTCCAATTACTCATTTTCTATATTTTTCTCTGCTGGTTTTTCAACTTCCGAGTCATGTGATTTTATGTCACCCTACCCTGGATCTTCTCTGAAAAAAGGGTTTTTCTGTTGTTACAGACTTGTGTGTTTTTATTTCAGAACTTCTAGCCCAGTGTTACCTTTGTTCTGTCAGCAATAATATCATTTTAAGATCAGCAATTTTATGAAAAAGAATTGGCAAAACTAAACCTAGGTCAGCTAGGCAACGGCCTCAGTGTTACTTAATTTGTGCTCATTCACTATCCATAATTACAAAATCGTTAAAATATAACTATCAAGGCTTTTAATTTTTCCATTGAGCAATGTGCCATTTTTATATTTCAACATTATGAGTATGTTATCCCCTTAATATATTTGGGAAGACGAGTGTGCAGAATCATTACAAAAACTTCATTAGGCATTTTACTGCAAATGCATTTTGAGGGATGTCTCAATTTAAGTGCCATGATATGCAGTTGCTTTTAGTGGTACCCCACACAGTCATATACATGCACACCAACTGATAACCCTGGTTTTGCAAAGTAATAGTAATCTTGCAGTCAGGAGAAAAAGGGGAACATTCAGGCTGTATTTGTATTGTGATAACACCAAGGGGCCCCAACGATGACTCAATCATTGTGCTAGGTGCTGTACAAACATAACAAAAAGATGGCTCCTGCCCTGAAAAGTTTACAGTCTACCACCACAACCATTTTTTTCTTTTAATGTAAACCAAATTTCACAATAGCCCCTATTTCAGATAAGGTTACATAACATACATTTCCTGTCAGATCTCCAGACAGCATTCTACCTTCCTTTGCAGACCCTAAAGAGATTGAAGTGTTGTAACCTTCCTACTTCTCCACTCTCTCTGGAGTACCATGTCCCTGTGCCTGAAGTCATGGCACCTACAGATCCTCATGAAAGCCCTACCTCTAGAGAAATGAATTATGGGGATGGCATGCTCACCAATCTGGGCCAAATAATCTTCAATGTCCTGATTATTTCAAGTATATCTTTCAAGAAAGCCTTCTCCATTTTGCTTGCTCTCCAGCAGAAGCACTGGGTGCCTCCACACAAGAGATCCACTTTCTGGACACTACAGTGCAAATTAGCGATGGACACATAAAGACCTCCCTATACCGCAAACCTACTGATCGGTATAGTTACCTACATCCCTCGAGCTTCCATCCTCGACACACCACACGATCCATTGTGTACAGTCAAGCCCTAAGATATAACCGCATTTGCTCTGACCCTTTAGACAGAGACAGAGCCAGACGGGTACCCAGAAGTCAACTACTGCAGGAGAAGCCCATGAAAAATAACAACAGAACGCCACTGGTCATCACCTACAACCCCCAAGCCAGACCTCTTCAACACCTCATCAAAAATCTACAGCCTATTTTACAAGATGATCCCTCACTCTCTCAAGCCTTGGGAGACAGACCTCTCCTTGCTTTCAGACAGCCCCCTAATCTTAAAAGGATACTTACCAGCAACTACAGATCACAGAGCAGAAACACTAAAGCAGGAACACAGCCCTGCAGCAGACCATGCTGCCAACTTTGCCCTCATATCTACACTGATGACACCATCACAGGGCCTAATCATGCCACCTACTCCATCAAGGGTTCGTTCACCTGCTCATCCACCAATGTGATTTATGCCGTCATGTGCCGGAAATGCCCCTCTGCCTTATATATTGGACAGACAGGACAGTCTCTGCGCCAAAGAATCAATGGACACAAATCTGACATCAGAAATTGCAACACTGCAAAACCTGTAGGGGAACACTTTAATCTCCCTGCTCACTCCCTCGACGACTTGTTAATAGCTGTGTTGAAACAGATGAATAACAAATCACAGCTTCAAAGAGAGTCTGCAGAACTCGAACTTATATGCAAATTTGACTCAGTTGCCTTGGGGTTAAACAGGGACTATGGATTTTTCTCGCATTACATCAAGTGAATTGACCTCCCCCTCCTCTATGTGCTGTTCCCCAGTGTTTTCAATCCTAACACCTATTTTGATTTGCTGTTACAGCCTGACCTGATGCTATGTCATACACTCCCCTGCATTTTATTTCGTCCCACTCTGTAACTTTCCTATCTTCAAAGCGTCTGACGAAGTGGGATTTTCTCCCACGAAAGCTCATGCGATTAATAAATCTGTTAGTCTTTAAAAGTGCCACAAGACTCTGTTGTCTTTCTAGGAAGGGAAGGAATACATGCATGTTGTGGAATGGAGAAGCCTGGAGACATCTCACCGGCTCCAATCTGCTTATCAGTTTTGCTTTTCTTACTCCATTTTGCCTTGTAGAGATTGAAAAGCTATACAGAAGTGTGAAACTGAAGATTCTTAAAAATAAGCCTTTATGGCCATTGAAGGAGGCCTTATTTAACCACAACGGACCACTGCTGAAGCTGGGCCATCTGCTGGAGTTGCAGCCATTGTAAATCCCTCAGGCTGAGATGGAGAACTGCTTGGATGTAAAGCAATCTGTTATGCAGAGCATGAATTTACTACATAAAAGGTTAGGATTTTTTAATGTCTGTTTGAACCATTGAGTCTTGGAGTCTTTGTCCCAGAGACTACATCAGGCTGAAGTGAATATTATGTTCTTCATACTCCAGTAAGACATGGCATTTAATTAACTATAGTTACGTTAATTGGATCAGAATAACAACAAGAAAATAAATTAACAGAATTTAGCAAAGTGAGTTAAAATAAACCAAATTAAGGCCACTTTAAATCTAAATAACTATATCCACACAGGGGTTAATGCCACTTAACTTGATCTATTTAAAATTGAAATCTTTAGTTAAATCAGATTAATTTTCCTAACTGTCCCTATTTAGACAAACCCACAGGGTTAGCCAAACCCACTGCAGCCAGGCTCCCCCACCACCATGGGCAGTTTCTCAGTGTCCTTTTTGTTGCATTATAGATGAGTTCCAAGGGAGAGCTCCAGCGGTAAAGATGCCTCTTTTTTTTTTTTTTTTTTTTTGTTTAACATGTTTCCTTGACTGATCCAGGGTTCAGGTGATAGGCCATCTCCAGCAATGGGCATGATTTCCTTCATTTGAGTCAAATAAGTGTCACCTATCAGGTGCTTAGGCCAGTCCAATCTTCCTGTATGCAAGCCTCTTTGAGATATGAACTCTCAGCTTCATGTTTGTTTGCATCTCTTCAAGCCATTTCAGAGAATCATATGGGGACATGACATAACAGAGTTTCATATCTGGCCATAAAAAATGAGAGACCTGTGGCACCTTAAAAACTAACAACTTTCTTCAGGCATAAGCTTTCATGGGCTCCTGGGGAGAAGGGAGCTGCGGCTCTCCAGGGATGCAGGCAGTTAACTTAAGTGTCTAATGTAGACACTCTAGGTTGACTTAACAAGGTCGACTTTAAGTCAACTTAAGTCCACCTTGTTAAGTCGACTTAAAAGAGTCGACTTGGTTTTTTAAGTGTAGACATACCCTAAGGTGCCACAGGACTCTTGTTTTTACTGTAAATAGACTAACACGGCTACCTTTCTGGAACATAGCTGTTCATACCTATGACAGTCAGAGAAACATACTACTCTAACAATAATGTTCAGTATGTCATGGACATTCCAAGAACACTATATATGACATACTTTGCATTAGATAATACACAGCTACACAATAAGAGCAAATATGAATGATACACAAATCATACTGTAAGGATTTACATGGGATAAGTGTTTCAGAGTGTATAAAGTTCTTTGGGGGGTTTACTATGTTGAAACAAAACTCAGTGGGCCTCAAATTTGCCCAATGACAGCATGTATGTAAAAGAAGTTGCAATCACTAACAGTCAGCAGAAACTGTGAGTTGTTCAAGATAAGGACAGAATGTTTCAAAAGTTGTTTCCTCCACCCAGTGCGTCAGTTTTATCTTATGGTCGTGCTGTTTCTATCTGGTTTGTACTAGCTGTACTGACTCTGCTTTCTCTTATAAATACTCTGGAAATCTGCAAGTGATCAGAGCTCACTTAACGGACGGGGAATACTCTGTCCGTTAACTGGCTCTCCCTGCAATTGCTTGGAATAAAAGAGGTGTCTTGCTGGAACCTGATCTCATTTGACTAGTAGTTTTTCTTCAAAAACTATATGCATTAATAATCAGTGAGTTATTAGTTTTCCAATTATATATTAGCTGCCACCTTTTGATTATATATCATGATGACAGTGTAGTAAGTATGCCAGGTCTGATGAGGGTTGCTGATATAGTATAATGAACCACCGATGGGAGCTCTGTATAATAGGGCCTTTAGTAATATAGATTATGAAGCCCCTCTTAGTTTTCCACAGTAAATTTGGAGCTTATATTCTTAGCTACTTGAAGGTATTGGCTCCCATTTGCCAAAATAATGTGACATTAATACCTAAAAAGATAAACTTTGATTTTAAGAATGGATAATTGCTTAATTCATGGGAATAATGAAAAATTCACTGTCTATTTGTTTCCTATTCTTTAGCTGCACAGTCCTAATCCTCCTGGTTTTATAGAGCGGAAGGTCAGCTTCCACCTATTCTTCTAATAAAGTAAATTATTCAGGTCTTGTTTAAATATGCAGCCCTGGGATTTGCCTCAGTGAGGTCTTATGACTGTGAATTCCTCAGGGTGCCTGTTTGCTGTGTGAAAGAGTATTCAGTATATTTGGAACAACACTGCTAACACTTCAGTGATTTTGACAGCTTTCCAAATATCACTTGCAATTTCTGTCACAACAGAAGAGCAAAGTCTTTATCCATAAAATATGATTGATACATATTGAATGCAGCCCTCCCCAAGTTCCAGCTCTCATGTCTTTTTCTTAGATGGCACAAGTTTCAGAGTACCATCCATAATCTGATGTGATGATAAAATTTTTGCTTGTTTTCATTGGCCCAGTGCTGTAGAGTCCACGGCCTGATAACACAGGTACAGGTAGAGTCAGGTTACTGAGAAATAAGTATGAGCAAAGAGGCAAATCAGGCAATATTTTTTCTTTGATTGCTCTCTTACTAAATGTTTTAGTGTCTTATTTTCTCTCACTAGAAAAATTCTGCTCTTCACTTGCCCTCTGAAAAAGAACCTTGATTACACCTGCCTCAGATATGCCCTTCTTCCTCTAATCTAGTAATCATCATGTGAACATCAAAACTAATTCTGAAGAGCATCAGAATCCTGGCTGAAATGAAGTGATATCAGAGTATAATACCACCTTAACATGACTCATAAGGAAACTTTGAATACTGACCTTATCCTAGTTTGAAATTGAGGAAGAATGGGCAGAAATAATGTATTTTAATAAACATGACTCCAGACCATAACCTAACTCCGTATGGGTGCAGTACATAATCAGTTACACAAATGTCCATTCTTAACAAATTGGAATGTCTTTATGATTAAATGCAGTCTTCTTAAACTTCATAGGAAATTCACTCAGGAACATCAAAACTATAGTGTCTAAGTAGATAGAAAATTAGAATTGCACTTGTTCATTGAGGCAGTTATGTAGTTTTGTATAGTTTACAACAATTAATTAATCTCTGATAACTGCCTTTCAAAATTGACTTAAAAGACAGTGTATTCCAGTTAAATTACCTAGAGCTCTAACAATATATTTCTTCTTTCAAATTCATACGTTTGGACTACTTCTCTTATTGTACTACTTGTAGCAGTAGACCAGACATTACCAGTTTTCAGCTGTAGAAAACTAGTGCTTGGATCCCATTCCTGCTCTTCCTTCACAAATATCATTGACTTAGTAAGATTTCTGGGTGTGCAAAATATGAAAGATCAGGTTTTTTAGACAATTAGTATTATTGTTTTTAAAATGTTGTGTTTGTTTATTTAGAATGAAATGTTTTAGGAGAGAACAATCCCAGAATATTCCCTTTATAAAAGGATTTACAGTTAAATACATACACCTACATTAATTTGGTAGCAGTTAAGTGCTGCACAAGCAAAGGTAAAATGCTAGGGAAAGCCAAGCTTTGTGAAGATTTGTATAGTAAAAATTGAGAATTTTTACTATGAATAAAGCACTTTCTCTCAGTGGTAAAACTAATGATCCACGACTGTGACATATTGATCATGTGACACTTGAAATGATGGCACAATATAAACTCTGAAAATGTGTTTTCTCTGCATTTTCAGGCTATGTCTACACTAGAAAAGTTAAGTTGACTTTTGTTAAGTCGACTTAATAAGGTAGACTTTAAGTTGAATTATAGTCGACCTTATTAAGTCGTCTTAACAAAAGTCGACTTAACTTTTCTAGTGTAGACATAGCTCTTTTTCGACCTTATTAAGTCGATTTAACACTTTAAGTCAACTTAATAAGGTCGATTTAGGCTAATCCCTGTCCACACTGGCTTAAGTTGACTATAATAAGGTCGACTGAAGCATTGTCGACCTAAAACGAGGTGTTATTAAGTCGACTGAACTTTTCATTAAGTCAACTTAAGGAAATGCTTCAATCAATTTAAGGAAAGCCCAGTGTGGACGCAGAGTCTTTAGGTCAATTTAAGCCTCCTTAAGTCGACCTAACTTGGAAGCGTAGACGCACCCTCAGTCAGATATGCTGAAAGTGTATTGACACCACCCACTGACTTCAAGTAACTCTCAGGGACTAATTTCCATTCCACTTCAGGTTCTAGAGCCCTAAATGCTGCAGCTGATTGATGCCCAGTTTTCTTCTGAGTATCCTGTAGAATAGATTGACTCCAGTGGGGGGCCATGGTTACTCAGTGCTTTTGAAACTCAAGCCCCTAATGCAGTGAGAGATGTCTAAGCCAGGTTTCTTGCTAGCCTCTTCTAATTGAAAAATGAATTCTTTTGAAGGTAGCATGATTTAAGTATTCTGTCAGTACCAATACTGACAGAAAACATATTTTGCATTGTGGAATCAGGGAAAAGATGCCTGCTACTGCAATATGTTTAAACACAATACTTCAGTCATTAAGACAATGCCGTGTAATGTAATGCAGATGGCTCTACAAGATTTGTGCAGGATGACATTGATTTACTGTAAAAAGTACATTGATTTACTATAAGATACTACCAAAATATTCTAACAGTGAACTAAAGGTCAAGTCTTTGCCGAACTCCATTTATGTGCCGTCAATTTGTTCACTCTGGTTTTAATAGAAGAAAACATCTTTAAACATGTAGCCAAAACAAATTTTAACTATTATATTTTAAGAGCAAATTGTTTAATCTTCCCAGGACTCCAGATGGCACTCTCAAGTTGATAGACTGGGGAAGTTACTGTATGTTTCTACTAGTTTTCTGTAGTTCTTAAAATCTTCTTTAATGCTGTTGAAAGAGCAAAGACTTTTCTGACAGGAATAAGATATATATATATAAAAAAGAGTAGAAATAAAAGTGAAGAGTTCAGAAAGTTCAGATTAATTCTCTCTCGTTGAGGCTTTCGCAGACGGCTCCTACTATCAGTCACATTTATAAGAACTGCATTCAGTTGTCATTGACTTGTCATTGATTTCTTACTGATTTCTTCCTCATTAATTTTACAGCCTTGGATTTTCTTTTTCATTATCCAGAGACTCTCTCTGCAAATGAGAGTTCCTAACCTTCTATTAGAACTAGTTATCCTCTTAAAAGTGTAATGCCAATTATTTAATGAAAAATATTTAACAAATCACAATCATTTGTAGGTGCGAACTGGGAGTCGAGTTTTAAAATTACACATTTTCATATTATTTTCTTTTTAGATTTTTTATTATTTGTGTATCATTAAATTCACAAGCTTTAGCTGAAAATGCTCAAACATATCTATCTAATCAATACATATCTGTTTATATAATGAGACACTGCTTCAACTGACCCTTAGCTTGGAAAGAGGACAGGCACTCATAAAAATTATTATGTGATGTGTGGACTGTGCTTTGACAGAAGAAATAAGAAAAGTTCTGCTAGAACACTCCAATGTATTTTTGACTGGAAATATTAAATTCATTGAAAAGAACATAGGGAGAATAAATTTAAGGTTATGCATGGAGAAAGTTTTAATACAGCAAAATAATAATACATTGTTAGCGGAGGACTTCACACAGTTAATAAGTCTACTTCATTAACTAGGTCTAGTAGTATAAAGTTTTAGAGGGGTAGCTGTATTAGTCTATTTAAGCATAACAGAAAAGGAATCCTATGACATTTTAATGACTAACAAATTTCTTTACTGCATAAGCTTTTGTGGGCACCATCCTACTTCATCAGATGCTGAAATGGAAAATATAGTATGCTAGCATGCTCTCTCTCTCCATCCATTTCATGCATCTGATGAAGTGGGATCATATGTCCTATACTGCCCAGTCCTCTTCTGGACAGTACAATGATATTGTCTGTTATTCCTTTAAGGGAATAATATTCACACAATTTGTTGCCCCAGTTGGAGTTATCCAAACACTTCAATTTGACTAGATAAAGCAATGGATTAAATAAAATAATAAAACAAGTTTATTAAAAGACAGATTTTAAGTGAGAACAAGTAATGAGGCATAAAAGTCAGAAATGGTTGCAAGATAAAGTAGAGACAAAATGCTTACTAATGCCTACCTTAACAAATGGTTTCAAATTCAGGTAAAATTTCCTACCGCATGATTTCAGCAATATTACTGACCAAACTCTTTAGGTAAGGTCCCTCCTGAAGAGCCATGGAATGTTTCCTGTGTATCTTCAGGAGCAATGAATGTGATGGGCAGTGGGGGGTGGTTCTTAGGGAATGTTTGTTCTTCCTTTTTGTAGTTTCAGCTCCCTCTTGAAAAACATTTCCAGCTGAGAAGCAGGAGCCAAAGACTTTGTGGAGAAGGATATTTCCTGTGTGATCTTTCTTTGTCTTCCCTTCCTGCTTGATGTCTCTGTTCACTGTTTAAATTCCAATTAAGCAGAGCATGCACTCCTTTGTTTAGGACAGACCTGTTTGCCAACATTTGTCAGGGCAGGGCTCTGGGGTTTGGAACATGTGTTAATAACATCATCCAGAGGAAAACTGTAACTTCACATAGAATGTGGCCACACATATTTTATCAAGACAATGCTGACTAGCAAATTATGAGTTTTCAAATGATATTGTATAGGACATATGTTGTACATAGATTATTAGAATTGTGTGTTGGGTTTGAATACTGGGATTCAGTTTGTCACAAGAATTTAGGCACAAAAAGTCAGATTTTTAAAAGTATCCCATGACAAAAGGTGGCTAAATCTAGCCCAGAATGACCAACTGATACACCAGAAACTTGTGGTGGAAGAAAGAATTGAACCATACTTTCTGAAGGCTGAAGTTAGTGTGTGAATCACTGGACTGTACTTCCTTCCCGAAGGTAAGCAGTCTGGCCTGAAACCTGGATCACTAGCACAGATCTTTACCACTTGATCTGTCAGAGTAATTTAACATTGCAAATCTAGCTAACTAGTTTAAATAGACAGACAGATTAGATTCCTTCTCTCTAGTCAGATTCTACTGAAATGTTTCAGAGAATTGTTGGGAGTTGTAATCAAAGTAAATTTCATCTCTGAAGCATGATCAGTATATATATTCCAAACACATTTAGTCTGGGAATAATGCAAGTCAAGTAAGTCTAACAGGCTTACTTAATACACAGAACAATTCCTTTATTGAGTGAATCCTGAACCAGGAAGTTTGTTTCAAACAAAGTTTTTAATTGAAAAACAGGGGTAGAAGGCAAAATATTCATGGTTCTAATTAGGCATATAATTTGATGCCTTGTTTACTATTTCATTGTCTCATAAAAGTTCAGTTCCCCTAAAGAAACTAATTTAAAGAGGGACCTGCGATGTAGACAAGCTACCGCAAATCAAAAACTAGTTATCCAAGATGGAAACAAAAGAAAACTCCAATATACCTGATAAATCTCTAGTAGAACAGTAGTGTTATAATTAATGAACATTAATGAGCAGAAAAGCAGAACAACCACATCAAAATCCCATGGTTCATTAAAGCAAAAAACTGACAAAAATTGCCAGGAAAACAACCTTGAGGATAATTTTATATTGTGATTAGTTCTTTAGTGGAGGAGAAAGTGAGTGGGTCTAATTAAATAAGATTTAAAAATAAAGGAGTCAACACTAGGCTATATTGAAAGATAAACAAAGTTACTAAGTTGAGGTTTGACGTATCATGCCAGGTATCTGAAAGTGCTTTTGAGGTGTATTTTATAATAATAATACCATCTCCCATTTATATAGCCCTTTTACCAGAAAATCTCAGAGCTCTTTACAAAGAAGGCAATATCATTATCCCCATTTTATAGATGTGAAAACTGAGGCAAAGAGAGATGTGACCAATGTCTCCTACAAGAGCTAAGAGTAGACTGCTGGCCTCCTGCATTTCAGTGTTCTGTCCACACAGCAACAATGCTTGTAGGGAGTGAAGATGATTAGACTCTTGATTGTGAAAGCATTTAAGCACATGTTTAAGCATCCTTACAAAGTACTTATGTATTGAAGTGTTTTATTGAAACGGGAGCTTTTGCTGGACTGTGTGGGATAGGGCAATGATCTCTCAGCTGTAATACTTACAAGAAATATGAACACACTTTGCAGAAGTAAATAAGCAACCCTGCACTCTCTTTGTGATCTTCAATAACTATATTTTTTCACAACAGTGAATTTCTTACTGCTCTTTTTAAAATGTCGCTGACTTAACTTTAAACCCATCTTCCTCGAAAGAAGGCAAAGAACACTTTAATGCTTACAGCATGTTCATGCTGAATTTGGAGTCATAAAAGCATGCTTATTTCTGATGAATCCACTTTTGAAACAGTATCTGAAGATTTCTTAGCTCTTCCTTCCCCCACCCAAAATAACTCGATGACTTCAAAACTTTACATGAAGCTTGCCAAAAAAAAAAGCTTCTTGTAGAAGTAAAACTGTATGTCCAAAGTGATAGCTGAACATGTATCCACCGAGATATTTATATTGGGAAAGGGGCACTGTAGATGTACCACTTGGGCACCGTAGCTTAATAAAATTAAATAGATAATCAGACAAAATTCATGGCTGAGTCAACTTTTCTATTCAGCTACCCTTGTCATAAGAGTGGCCCTTGGTTCTAAACCCCTATTCCACGTTTCCACCTAGTACAGAGATATTCTAGGGGTGGTGGTTTCCAGGATACATGGGAACTAAAGGCCTATTAGAAAGAGTTATAAAGGAAGCCTTTGTTTTGTTCATGCAAATAAGATGGTTCTGATTGCTGAGGTGAGCCTGGGAGGGAGCAGCATATACACTAGTGCATCTACACTAGTAACTTAAGTCGACTTACGCAGGCTTAAGTCGACTTAATTTACTCTGCGTCCACACTGGCATTTCCTTAAGTCGACTTAAGCTGCTGCTTAAGTCGACTTAAGGAAATTTAAAGTCAACTTTATTAAACCTAGTTTAAAGTCAACTTTAATGTTAAGTCGACTTCTTAAGTCGACTTACGCAGTGTGGACGCCCTAAGTCAACTTAGTCGACAAAGATCCTCCACTCTTTTTGTCACATTTCATGTTTTGTTGGTAACTTTTGTGTGTGTGTGTGTGTGTGTGTGTGCGTGCATGCGCACACACAATTAAAAACTGCAAACAATCAACAGAAAATGCTTTGTCACTTCTGAGTAAACTTATTAGCAATTCGATAAATTGTTCCTCCTCCCTCTCCTGTCCCTCAAATGCCAACATGAATTGTATACTCGCTGCCTTTTCCAGTGCGAGTACTACATGCTGATCATGTAGATAAGATTCAGCTAGTTAAAAATGCGTTGCAGCAAACAAAATGTACACTTCCACCTTTAGCTCTGTCTCTGCTCCGGTGCACAAGTGTTATTTTCATAATCGCTATTTGGCTGGCTAAAACTATTTTTCTCTCTGGCAAAACCTCTCAGAACTTTACCTCTTTGGAAAACTGGCAAAAAGTCAAAATTAGATGGTTTTGTTTTGCATGCTATACAAGGAGAACAAAAGAAGTCTCAGCTTCCCCAGAGTCCATCATTCTACACTCAGGAAATGGATTATGTGCTGGGGAGTTGCTCTTTTTAAATATTATTTAGTATGAACTGAGTCCCTTTTTTAGTTGGGAAATCACCCATTAATGTATCCTGATGATCTCTGTATGTCATTGCTATGCATAAGATTTCTCTGAAGTTTAGAAAATAATTTTTGAGCATAAAGGTTTGCATTTGTTAGAGATGGCCTTAGTTGTGTTCAGTGGTTGGCCTTAGTTGTGTTCAACGGTTGGACCCTATATAGTGCTGCTTCAGTTCTCTGACTCAAACTTTTTAATCAGTGCACTACAAGTGCAACATTTCATATGAATAAGCATTCTGGCTAACATTTGAAACTTTCACTGTTTATAAACATTCTTACGGATATTTGGTAGTGGCTGTTATATTTGTATCACAGTAGTACTTTACTTTGAGACCTCAAACACAAAGTAATAGACATTCCCTACCCCAAGAGTCTACAGTTTAAATAGACAAGGCAGTCCAGAGGTGTGAGGAGAAATGGAGGCACAAAGGAACCTCCTGGTCATGGTTGCTCAACTGTTCAATTACAAAAATGAAAATAAAATCCAGGTTTCCTGAGGCTCAGTCTACTGCCCTGCCCAGCTGTGTTCATTTGTGGCTCACATGCTGCAGTGAGCTAAACTGGTTGCTTTTTTTCATGAAAACTGTTTTTGTATTTGACCAGCAGTAGTGTAAAATATGCCGACTTGCTCTTAGGAGGAGCTCTCTGATCATTGCTTCATAGGACAAGTAATCTATTTTCCAAATGTTTACTGTCATAGGGAGAGTTACTGGCTAATCACTTTAACCCTGATGTAGGAGGAAGAATTCCAAAACCTTAATCATATGATCCTGTTTATTTCCCAAGGGCTATGTCTACACTTGTAAATTTAGGTCGACTTTAGCTAAGTCAACTTAACTAAGTCGTCTTTAAGTTGACTTAGTTAAGTCGATTTAGCATGTCTGCACCTAAATTTTAAGTCGACTTAGGGGGGAACTTACAAAGTCGACCCAGAGCATCCACACTGGACTCCTAAGTCGACTTCTATGGCCTAGAGGGACCTTGGGCAGGTCCACGGGGGCACCCCTTGCCCAGTGCCAGGGGGCTCAGCCTTTGCCCAATTGTACATGGGTACAATGGGGTAAAGGGGGACAGGGACCCTGGCAGGGCAAAGGGGCAGGGTGGGCAGGGCTCTGCCCTGCCCTTTGAGGGGACATGCCAGGCTCCCCCTGTGCCCCCCCAGCCCTAAATCAAGTTAGGTCTACTCCAGGTCTACACTGGCTTAAGTCGACTTTAAAAAGTCGACTTAAGCCTAAAGTCAAACTAAAAGTAGGTTTAATAAAGTCGACTTAATTTTCATTAAGTCGACTTTATTTTCCTTAAGTCGACTTAAGCAACTTGCTTAAGCTGATTTAAGGAAACTGTAGTGTAGATGCAGAGTAAATTAAGTCAACTTAAGCAAGCTTAAATCGACTTAATTTACAAGTGTAGACGCACCCAAGGTGCGTTGTGATAGGTATACAAGTAATCGTCCATTTTTTTAACACTGTAAAGTGTATTCTGCTACTTCCTACAGAAAGAAAGAAAGAAAGAAAGAAAGAAAGAAAGAAAGAAAGAATTGTAAGGCTCCGAGGGAAAAAAATAACCTCTGGAGTATTCTAATTTAATCTCTAATTGCCCCCCTTCTCAAATCTTCTAAAAGCCTCCTGCTAATGTGTTTTTTAACTAACAAGGGCTATGTCTACACTGGGGAATTTAGTTCGAATTTACTATGTCGACTTTAATAAGTTGACTTTAAGTCAACCTTCTTAAATCGATTTAGAGAGTCCACACAGGACTCCTAAATTGACTTAAGGTGGACCATACTAAGTCAGCTTAGAGAGTCTACACTAGACTCCCTAAGTCGACTAGTTAGGTCCAGGGGAAGGCGAGGCTCCTTTGGAGCCTCAGCTCCCCAGGCTAGGAGGGCTTGTCCTGGGGAAAGCCAGCTCCACATGGGGCTGGCTTTCCCCAGGCAGCAAGCCACAGAGTGGTCTGGGGGTGAAGGGAGCCCAGACCACTCGGCTTCCTTCTACTCGGGACTTCTCAGGTGCAGGGCAGAAGGGAACCCTCCTAGCTGGGACCGCTTGGGTCCCGGGGAGAAGGGAGCCCCACGCTCCCCCCTAGCTGGGACCCTGTGGTCCCAGCCAGGAGGGAGAGCGGGAGCCCCACGCTCCAGCTGCCGGCTGCTTGGTCCCAGCTTGGTCCCTTTTTTGAAAGGATAACAGATTTTTTAGATAAAGGGAATGCGGTGGACCTAATTTACTTAGATTTCAGCAAGGCATTTGATACAGTTCTGCATAGGGAGTAATTAGTTAAGTTACAGAAGATGGGGATTAATATGAATATAGTAAGGTGGATAAGGAACTGGTTAAAAGGGAGACTACAGCGGGTCATACTGAAGGGTGAACTGTCAAGCTGGAGGGAGGTTACCAGTGGAGTCCCTCAGTGATCTGTCTTGGGACCGATCTTGTTCAACCTTTTTGTTACTGACCTTGGCACAAAAAGCAGGAATGTGTTAATAAAGTTTGCGGATGACACCAAGTTGGGAGGTATTGCCGATACGGAGAAGGATCGGGATACCATACAGAAAGATTTGGATGACCTTGTAAACTGGAGTATCAGGAACAGGATGAAATTTAATAATGGGAAGCGCAAGGTCATGCATTTAGGAACAAACAACAAGCATTTTTCCTATAAGTTGGGGACGCATCAGTTGGAACGGACTGAGGAGGAGAAGGATCTGGGAGTAATGGTTGACCATAGAATGACTATGAGCTGCCAATGTGATGTGGTCGTGAAAAAAGCTAATGCGGTTCTAGGATGTATCAGGAGAGGTATTTCAAGTAGAGACAGGGAGGTGTTAGTGCCACTGTTCAAGGCACTGGTGAGACCCCATCTGGAATACTGTGTGCAGTTCTGGTCCCCGATGTTTGAAAAGGATGAATTCAAATTGGAACAGGTGCAGAGAAGGGCTACAAGGATGGTCTGTGGAGTGGAAAACCTGCCTTATGAGTGGAGACTCAAGAAGCTTGGCTTGTTTAGCTTAACCAAAAGAAGGCTGAGGGGGGATATGATTGCTCTCTATAAATACATCAGAGGGATTAACATCAGGGAGGGAGAGGAATTATTTGAGTACAGCATCAATGTGGACACCAGAACAAATGGTTATAAACTGTCCATCAAGAAATGTAGGCTTGAAATTAGACGCAGGTTTCTAACCATTAGAGGTGTAAAGTTCTGGAATAATCTTCAAAGGGGAGTTGTGGGGGGAAAAAACATAACTGCTTTCAAATCTGAGCTTGATAAATTTATAGAGGGGATGGTATGATTAGCCTATTTTGGAAATTGACTGATATTTGGCTACGTGTGGTGGATTTAGAAGTGGCCTAAGAGGGGAGAGTACGTGGGCTGGGTTCTGAGTTGTTACAGAGAATTGTTTCTTGGATAACTGGCTGCTGAGACTTGCCCACATGCCCAGGGTTTAACTGATCGCCAAATTTGGGGTCGGGAAGGAATTTTCCTCCACGGCTGATTGGCCTGGGCTCTGGGGGGTTTTCGCCTTCCTCTGTAGCACAGGGCATGGTTCACCTACCGGTGAATTCTCTGTATCTTAAAGTCCTTAAATCATGATTTAAGGAGATAAATAACTCAGTCCTAGGTTGGTGGCCTATTGCAGGAGTGGGTGGGTGAGATCTTGAGGCCTGCATTTTGCAGGAGGTCAGACTAGATGATCGTACTGGTCCCTTCTGAACTTAAACTCTATAAGTCTATGAGGACTTTAATGGTTCCGGCCAGAAGGAAGCAGTGGCTCCCTTTTTGCCAGGACCCGCACTTGGGTCACAGCTAGGAGGGAGCCCCATGCTCCCTCCTAGCCGGGACCACGCTCCAGCTCCTGAGAAGCCTCCGGAGTCTTCCTGGGAGTTAGAGGGCAGCCGTGCCAGCAATTGCCAGCACTCCAGCTGTTTAGGGAAGCCCTCGGACCTCCCCAAACAGCCATGTGATGCTCCCTTGTCCCCCCTGCCCTAAGTCGACCAAATGGACTTAGGGCTTCCACACTGCTGAAGTTCACTTAAGAAGTTGACTTTAAAGTCGATGTAAAACTAGGTTTTACAAAGTCAATTTTACTTTTCCTTAAGTCGACTTAAGCAACAGCTTAAGTCGACTTAAGGAAACTCCAGTGTGGACGCAGAGTAAATTCAGTCGACTTAAGCAGGATTAAGTCGACTTAATTTACAAGTGTAGATGCCCCCAAGGTTATTGTGAAATATTAATGCACAGACCCATGGTGGAACGTTCACATTTCAATTTGAAGTGGTTGGTTGTGCTAGATTATAAAGGACCCATAATAAGTTCTATTCTTTCTTATTGGTTGCCATCTACTGTATGTGGAAAGGAACGTAAAAAGAAGTCATCTTGATTCCTGCTCTTTCAGGGAGTGGCTGCATTTCTACATGCATGATTGAGGTAATCATTCTTTTTTAAAAAAATAAGCAGCCTTGAGGAAGTGGTTCTGTGCTATTTCCTGTGGAAGTTGATTGGAGTGAACAGAATGGGTGAGGGCACCTGATCAGTTTCCACTGCAAGGCTAGCTGAGATTTTTGGCAAAGAGCAATGGTGAAAGATTTTCTATCTACCAATGATGCTAAGGTAAGGAAAGCAAGGTCTTGAGCTGAGCTCATTGAATGTGTTCTTCTTGCTTCTGATTAAGTCAGTGGCTCTCAGACAAATGCCCATCGCAAATTGAGCAGATCTCTTACCGCAACTCTTTTTGTGCCTTAAAAGCCTTTTACACAGCTTTAGTTGCATCTAATATCTGTAAAACTTGAAGTCATATACTGTAGATTGATTCAACTGGCAATCTATAGTAAGCTGCATTGTATTTAACCTGGTGGATCAGACTCATCCGTGATATAACAGTACTAAAGATAGCTACATTCAGGACATGGACCATTAGGATTCTATTAATTTACTGCTCTACTTTCTGTATTATCATATGCAGTACAATATTAAGAACAGCAGTTTATATTAAAAAAAATCAGTAGTAACTGGATGCTATAGCGAGTAGAAACTTTCTGAGCAGTTCCAAAGGGATAAGCTTTCCTACTGAAAATATAGCTTCGATAAAACTAAAAACTTTTGTGAGGAAAATGTCAAGTCTGGTGTGGGAAAAAAAATCAGATGGTAAGAGTCAAAATGAAAATGTTCCTTTTGACACATGCCATTAAATTGAGATGAAACAAAAACTTTCAAATTGTTATGGCTTTATAGGCCAAAAAGCCAACATAAATTGACATATTTAAAGAAATGACATGACATGACATTTTAATGTCAATTAGGAATGACAATTTGTTTTCATTTTGACCTAATGTCACTTCATTTTAGCCTGAAAAAACAAACAAACAAACAGGATTTCTGAAACAAAAATTGTTGCCTCAGAATGTTGACTTAAATGACATTTTTTCATGTTGAAGCATTTCAAAATTTCCCTTGGGAAAGCCATTTTTTTTCTAAATGTAAACAAGCACTTTGTTCAAAATTTCATGCAGAAAAAAATTGGCTTTCTGTCAAGCCCTCTCAACAGGAGTATTATTCCACAGAACTGGGGAAACTCCACCAGGAATAAAGAAATACTAGACAGCATGCAGGAAATTTGTAGGTGGCATTGGTATTTTTCTGGCATTACCCCCAACTAAACCCAATGTCTTACATGACAGTGAAAAAAGTGTATAGGGTCCATCTACTGGGTGAGTGGACTATACAACCACAAATCTGTTTCTTAGTCACTGCCAAGTATGGCCTGGACACTCAGGATGCCTCCACAAGCACAGATCTGCAAAAGGGGTAGGATTTGGCCTGATAAAAGGAAAGAAACAATAGAAATTATGGCAAACGTGTCTGAAAGGATTTTTTTTTCCCCATAATTCACCATGAGGTGTCAGCAGCTCTTCAAGAAACATTTCAGATAACAGTTCTTTTCTTTGTGCCTGGAAGCTGCATCTTTTCACTTTCAGATGTAAATATCGCATATAGATAATCTGCATAACACTTAAGTTGAGCAGGTCGTAAAAGTCCTTCTATGAAGGATGTATTTGCACCGTCCTAATCTTATTGGAGCTCTGTGCAGGGCCACAGTCCATGATTCCGCTTGAGCTGCCTGAAGGGTGCTCTAATTTATTCTGGGCTGCAGTTACCATCAGAAGTTGTAAACACAGTTGAGGATTAAGGTGGTGACTCAATTTATCTTTTTAAGTGTAGCCATAGCCAGTGTGCCTAATGCCAGAAACAGTTTGAAAAGGAAATTAGATGTAAAGCAGTAAGATATACGTTTTGCAAAAATTGTAGATGTGCGATCTGTGCATTTACCACAAGCATAAGGAAAACTAATTATACAAGGGTTGTTTTTTTTCCAGTTGTTTTGTTTCTGTTTAGCTTGCTATTCTGTCAGGGAGAGACTGAGCAAGTGCATATTTACTTCCCTTCATGTTGGAATGAAAGTTTTAATTTTGATTTATGTTGTCTCTCTCAAAAACTCAATTTTTATGCAAACAAGTCTGAGGCACCAGAAAAATGTTTCTTACCCTACTCCACTTTTGATGTTTTATTAGGGATCATGAACCATTGTCTCCAAACTCTTTTTGGAAGGATCTTCAATGATTTGCTGATTTACTAAGCCATTCATTGTGTGTTTAGTTTTGAATAATCACAGCCAGGAAATTTTGTTATGGGATGCTCTGCTTCCTTTTTAACAATAAATGTGTGCTAGATCAGCTTGGCTTTGCAGTATTTAACTTGTCAAGCCCTGTGGTTGTCTTTTCTAATCTATTTAGGGATTCTAGCCACTAGTGTAACTGAGCTCACAAACCTTAAACTAGATTTGCACCACTTGTTACCAACTTTGCCCACCAACTCAGGGCAGGGCCGTCCTTGGGGGTGGAGGGGAGCTGAACGGGGCGATTGCCCCGGGCCCCGCAGCTATGTGGGCCCCGCACTGTCCCGCTCCCAGTGATGCAGTGTGGGGCCTGCACCATGGCTGCCCCCCTTTCCGCAGCCATGCTTTGCCCTCCCCTACACTCCCTTTGTCAGCGAGCCAAAGGCGGAGGGGCAGGGTGAGTCAGGATGCTTCCCCAGCCTCTGGCTCTGGGCTGGCCCGCCCAGCCCCCAGGGCGGAGTGGGCCAGCCTAGGGTGGGGCAGTTGAGCTGGGCCCAGCCCCACATGGCTGGCTGGGCCCGATGCCAGCCCCAGCTGGGTCTCCAGGCGCCGCCACCAGTGCCCCAGCCAATGGAGGGGCCTCGCCGGCCAGCTCCTGACGGCAGTCCCAGGTCTCACTCCCTAGCTGGGGTGCTGGTGGTAGCAGCCTGGGGTCCCGGCTGAGGCCGGCTCCGGGGACACGAGGCCGCCCCGCCGCCGGGAGTCCGCCCCTAGGCCTGCTGCTCCCATCTGGGGGCGGGGAGGGCCGGCCAAGAGGCCAGTCAAAGTGCGGCCTGGGGGGTGGGGGGGGGCTGCTGAGGTCCCCGGCCTCAGCTGGCTCCACCAGTGCCAGCTCCTGGCAGCAGTCTCGGGGCTGCAGCCAGGGCTGGCTCCCGCTGGTGGCATGGCCTCCGCTTGTCGGGGTCCTGGGGGCAAAGTGGCCACCCGGTCCGCCTTTCCCCCCCTCCAGCGTGACCCTCAGGGGAAGAGGGGAGTTGCAATTCTATTAGTGCACTGCTTGTGTCACTTTGTGTTTCTCTATGGAGCTCACTTCTCCCTTCTGCAAGTTTCCTCCCAGTGGAGACACCTTGCAGGAAATCCACCCACATCTACCCATTCACCGATTAACAAAGTGCGTCTGAGCGGAACGAGTCTATCAGCACTTTCAGCTGACCCCTTATATGTCACTGAACTAGGCAGGCTGGGTCACAAAGTACTTTTCAGCTGCTACCTTTATATGCCCCTGGAATCAATCAGGCTGGTATTCCCACTATTACTTTACAATTATTCTAGTAGTAACCCCATTAATGAGCAAACCGTAGAGGATTATGGGCATCACAGGGAATCTTTGGCTAGGTAAAAGAAGTGTTGCTGCAGAGCAACATAGGGAAGCTGAGAACACAAAGGAGAGGGAATGAAGTTTTTAAAATAGTTTGATAACTGGCTTGATTACAAAAGTCATTTTATTGCTAAATTCCTAAAACTTACAATAATAGTAATAATTACAATAGGAGAGAAAAATACCCAAACAATTACAGCATTAATAACCATAGAAGGAAAGAAAAACACTCAGTTTCAATATTACCTAGAATCTATTTTATCCGGCCGAGAGAGAGCTATATTTGAACAAAGAGAGAGTGTGTGTGTGTATGGGGGTGTGTGTGCATGTGTGTGTGTTGCGGGGAGAGGGCGGTGTCACCACTCTGTGTAGCAGAAAGGTTTCCAGGAAACAGGCTGTGCAGCTCAGGCCCAGAATGCTGGATGGAGACAGGAAGGCTATGTCTACACTTGCTAAAATTAGTTTGAATTAGTTAGTTCGAACTAACTAATTCGAAATAATTTTAGTTAGTTTGAATTAACTTAAGTCAAACTAGAAAAAGTTAGTTCGAACTAAGCAAGTGCCATTCATGGCACTTGCTTAGTTCGAATTAGTGATCCCCATTCATGTCAATGGCTGTTTAGTTCGAACTAAGAAATTAGTTCGAATTAACATGGCCACATTGGCTTAATTCGAATTAACCCTTTAGTTTGAATATCCTATTCGAACTTATTAGTTCGAATTAAGGAAGCCCTTAATTTGAACTAACTAAAGCCTAGTGTAGCCATGGTTTAATTTGAACTAACTTGCCAGTGTAGACATAGCCCCAGAGCTTCCACTGCAAGCAGCAAGAAAAGGTAAAGTCCCAGTGGAGATGATGCAGCTTTTAGATCGAAGCATGAGGACTTCCTTCTTGGATTTGAGTAGGGTTTTTTTAATAGGAAACACTAGGGTTGTTTTGGGGGTAAATAATGACTTGTTTAAGTGGACAATACACATTCCTGGCTGGGTGGTAATGGTTCAGGAAAGCTCACAATACAATCAGGCAGATTCAGTATTTTGGGTATCAATTAGCATGTCTATCACTAGAATGGTCTGATAACTGCTGAGCTTGTTAGCTTCAGTGCAAGATCCCCCATCATGAACTGCTTCCCTGCTTCTTCAATCCCAGAGTTCAGCGCAGTTCCTGCTTTGGATCTTGGTTCTCCATACTAGATGCAAATGAAGCTTCATTCAGTGTGCTGATGGCTTTTGGATGTGGGTAGACAAGGATGTCTCCCATTGACTTTTCATTGTTTTTGGTTTCTGTTCAAGCAGAGGTGGGCGCAGCAGGGCAGCGGTAATGTGTGGGGGTGAGTCACAGAGGCTGGATACTATGCTCCAATTCCCCAAGAATACAGAGCTAACAAGTAACACACTGCAGTTTAATGTGGTATCACATCAAGATAAACCGCATCAATGCAAATTTTATTGCACCAGTACAAATCATCTCTCCATTAGGGATTTGCAATGATGCAGCTACCTCTGTGGAGACAAGCCCTTAGTCATTTGACATTGTGTAGGGACAGATATTCAATCACAAGCAGGTAAACTTGTATTCACAAATGTGTGTACAATAGTGCATTTACAAATGAATAATTGCAAGTGGGGCACTTAGAACATCCAATCTGCATTCACAAATTACAGTTTGCATATTCAAGCAATTGGACATAGAAGATTAAAGGCTCCATTTAGGAACACTGAACAGCTTGGTCTTTTTCAGTATAATTAACTGAAATACTGAAATGTTAGATAAAAAATCTGAAATATAGTTTCAAAAATAGTAATAGCCCAAGCAATAATATTAAAAGGAATTTGTCAGAAAAAAATCTACATGGTTAGTAATAACTTCCTAACAAGTATTAATAGAAGAATTTTTCCATTCCTTCCATATTTTTTACCTCTAGAAGCAATCATGATAACTTTATGGCCCTCTCGCCAAAAGGGATAGCAAAGAATTGAACTGCATAGTGTGGTCTTAAAGTGATGATATGTCATTGAGTTTTGTGAGTGGATGATTGGCTTAACCAAAAAAAGTGGGGGATACATTTTGAGTCAAACAACATTTAGACCCGTTCTAACATGAGGTCATCTTGTTCTTTGGTCATAAGGACTTCTGTACCATAGGATCATTCTTAACTACAGTCTACCCTATTTCCTGCCATAGGCTGAGTAAAGATCCTGACGTAGTCCTGGCCACTGAGAGCTTTCACAGTGAGGACTGTGAAGGAGATCCAAAATTGGATAGTGAGATCACACAGAGCACCAGAGTGTCAGTGTGAGGTGCTCTCATTGATCTGTCCCAATGAGGAAATAAGCCAACACTGTGTATTGGGCCAGCTGAAGCTTGGTTAGACATAGCCAACATATGAGGTACAAAGCAGGAAATGTTGTGGCTAACCTTGCTTTTCAGAGGAAGGGCAAAATCTCTATATTAATGAAAAAATGGAAATATTTGGGTGCTTACATGCAGAGAAGAGTGCAGAAGAAGTCTGAGGCAATGCCTATAATATAAGCTGGGAATATGATTCTGCCGTTCACTTTCACATATTTGCACTACCACTCATTGGCTATGTCTACACTAGCAATTTAGGTCGACTTAAGGAGGCTTACGTCGACCTAAATTACTCTGTCTACATCAGACTTTCATTAAATTGACCTAAGAAATTCCTTTCCTTAAGAAAGTCCCATTCTGTAAGTTCCCCATCTTCCAAGCATCTGATGAAGTGCAATATTCTCCCATGAAAGCTCATGCAATAAATACATTTGCTAGTCTTTAAAAGTGCCACAGGACTCGTTTGTTTGGCTAACCTACACTAACACAACTACCCCTTTGGAACAAAACCAAATGCACTCTTTTGATATGCAACATATTTCAGGTCCCCCTTAAATTATAAACCAAATCTGCCATTTATTAAACTTTTACTGCTGTTAAACTGTCCTGACTCATTCAGGCTATGTCTACACTAGGAAAGTTAAGTCGACTTAATAAGGTCAACTTTAAGTCAACTTAAAGTCGACCTTATTAAGTCGACTTAACAAAGTCGACTTAACTTTTCAAGTAAGTGCAGACATAGCCTCTTGTCGACCTTATTAAGTCGACTTAACTCTTTAAGTCAACTTAATAAGGTCGACCTAGGCACTAATCCCTGTCCACAGTGGCTTTAAGTTGACTTAAGGAGTTGACTTAAGGCTTAAGTCGACCTAAAACCAGGTGTTATTAAGTCAACGTAAGCTTTTCTTAAATTGACTTAAGGAAATGCTTAAGTCAACTTAATAAAAGCCCAGTGTGGATGTGGCTTTGTTTAGGTCGCCTTAAGCCTCCTTAAATCGACCTAAATGGCCAGTGCAGACGCATCCTCAGGGCCTAAGCCAAGGCCAATTGAAATCAATGAGAGTCTTCCCATTCACTTCAGTGGCTTTTGGATCACTGCCCTAGCTCATGCAAATCTCATACCCCAAAGCAACAGAGATTCTGCATTAGCACGCAAGATTTAAGAGTGGGGATTTATGTTTTGCTCAAAGATGTATTAAAAACAACATCATACGAATGAAAAATGTGTCTGACCTTCTATCTGTAAGATGCTGTCATCTCACTCGTTCAACTCTCTGCCATGTTTGAAACAAGGGAGTGTTTTGTCAGACAATTCTCTCTGAAACTGCAGCAAAGTTTTATCATGGGACTGAAAAGGCAAATAATATTGCTGTTAAAATCCAGTCTCACTGAAGAATAAATCTACTGACATTTCTAAGGTTACCCTTCCATTGTATTTTACTAGATTTATGATGAATACATGTTGATGCAAAAGCAGATTAGATTGGATAAAAGATGTGACAAACAGTGTAATATATTCTCTTTGAGTCTGCTTTGAGCTGTGCTGCCTACGCTAGAGTGAGTGCTTGCACACACGCGGTATATCACTTCCCTTCGGCAAAGATGATATATTTTCCCACACAATTCTCAAAAATTAAAATGACTTATTTACATTGTAGGGAAACATTATAGAATTAGCTCAGTGTGTACATCATACAAATTAAATTTAAATGTACAGCTGAGGGAAATTTGCACATAGTCAGGGCACAGAGGATTGGTTTTCTGTACCTGTTCCAGCTTTTTCAATATGGTTCTTGACACACAAGCTGATAAGAGGTTTACCCCAGGGTCATAACACATAATGGCTAATGGGAATTTTATTTTATGTTATTCTCTCAATACAGGTAGGAAACATATACCCATTTGGGGAGAACTTTCATTTCCTTTGGCAATGTAGATTATGGGAGCAGCAAAATCTCTTTGCTCCATCTTGCAGTTTCCCTCTTGGAATAAGTCTACCTGAAGAAGAAATGCCATGGTTGCCACTCTACTTCCACAAAAACAGCAAGCTTATTTGATCTGAACTGATGCTCACTGAATTGAATGGAAAAAAAATCCCATTGGCTTCATGGGCACTGGAACAGGTTCTAAGGGCTCAAACTTGCTCTTGCTGAAATAGTGGGAGTGCTTCTTTGATCCCTGGGAGTAGGAGCAAGACCTTAAATACAGCTGTGGGAAATATCACCCTCCATGCAACTTCAAAGCCTATGCAGGGATGGGGAAAACTGTTGAATTCTCAGCTTGTTGGCTAGTTTTCAAATAGCTATATGGTGTTTATACTGTATAGTGCAGATGTAACCCATATGCCTGAAAAGGCTATCTCTGAGAGACCTGCTGAGGGTGGGTTACTGTTGTTGGGCAGATTAGCGACCCACAACTGGAAACTTCCAGAAGCAGGGAGTGGTAGCAATTTGAGCATGCTCCACAGTGTACCCTGCTGGTGTGATGTGATGTTGTCAGTCAGATGACTGGAGAGCAGCAGCCTGTGCAGACAGCAGGCAGGAGCTGCCTTGAGGGGAGACCATGTGCTCAGTGTTCTGGAGAGGAGCTGAGCCAGGAGTGAACAAGATGTTTTCTCCATGTAAAGGAGTCATTTGCGACAGACCTTGCAGACATGCATATGGGACTGAGGGCTGGTTGCAGAGGAGAAGAGAAAGCCTGCATGGAATGCTACAGAGGATCCCAGCAAAGAAAGAAGAGGACAGCTATTTCTTGCCACTCAAGCTTCCACACTGGAACAGAGACTGTAGCTGAGAGTTGGGTGAACTCCACACAGACTTTGGGACTCTTGGGTATCTTTCATGCAAGGGATTGTTCTTCGTTAATTGTAGTTTGTTTTCTTAGGATAAGGTTCATTTAGTTAGTAGTTAATAAAGTTCATTGTTATGTTTGTTTTTAGTAGTATTTTAATGTGTGAGTGTAGCTCTGAGCAAGCTTCGCCGTGAGTCCTGTCCAGCTGAGTCTCCAGCTGCTTTCCCCATAGGGGTTGGGATTGATTTCTGTGGGGCACTGGAGAAGGGCAACTAAATGAATTTTGGCCCACCCAAAGGTTACACAGACACACAATCCAGTACTTCCTTATGTAGGCAGGGAGCTCTGGAAGTGCATTGTAATCTGCATGATTAAATTGTGGATGTAGTTACAGTTCCTGTGTCGTTACTCACTAGCCGATCTGATCCAGTGCAGCACACTCTGGTTTTCTTAAAGCACCGTTATGGAGCGCCACCTTCCACCTGTTTTCTTGATCCTTCTTCTCTTGCACTATGCCCTGACAAAGTTGCTAAATCTTTATGGCTATGTCTACACTTACCAAAGTTAGTTCGAATTAGTTAATTCGAACTAACTAATTCAAACTAATTTTAGTTAGCTCGAATTAACTTAATTCGAACTAGCATGGCCCCACTGGAATTTTAGTTCGAACTAAGCAAGTGACATGCATGGCACTTGCATAGTTCGAATTAGTCAGTTGCATTAAGCTCAATGTGCCGGTTAGTTCGAACTAAGCAGTTAGTTCGAACTCACATGGCCACATTGACTTAATTCGAACTAACTAGTTCGAATTAAGGGTTAGTTCGAAAGTTATAATCAAATTTATTAGTTCAAATTAAGGAAGCCCTTAATTTGAACTAATGAAAGCCTAGTGTGGCCAAGGCTTAAATTAGTTCGAATTAAACTTCCTTAATTCAAACCAACCTGCCAGTGTAGACATAGCCTATATTTTTTGTGAATGCTCGTGTGTGCAGTCCCTATTTCTCAGTTCAGTACCAATCCTGGAGATGGGCTGCCAGATGGCATAGGCTAATGCCAAGCCAGCCATTTCCCTTTTTCCTCTGCTGATACGTTTTGCATGGTCTGAGACATAGACACTTCTGTTTCTTCAAGTGCTTGAGAATCCTTTTGGGGAAGGTATGCATTGAATAATATGAATGGTTTTCAGTAGTGAGGGTACAGGTGTGACTCTTGAGTGCTTGCAAGTAGTAGGGGAGTAATCCTCCTTTAAGGAGGTGAATCTATACCAAAAAAGAGCCCTGCAGAGCTTGTTCAAGACAATTTCAAGCTGTCATCTGAAATGTGGCACTCTAGTCATCTGCCAGTCAGGCCTAACCTACAGCCACACTGACTTTGCTGCCACAAGGGTCTTTACGAGGCACTCTTCACACTGAAAGTTTTGTTACACTGTGAATGGCAAATTTTCAAAATATCTGTTCTTTATTCTGCAAGCTGAAACCTCATAAATGTGGTTAACAGTCTCTCCAGTAACTAGACAAATTTACAATTCCTCGGTTTAAACTGTAGAGTAAAAACTTTCTTTATCTGAAATGAATTGACAAAACAAACCACATTACAAGGGAGATGGGCATGGCTGCAAACCTCGGGTTCTCATTAGCTGGAAATGAAATATTTAAATATGCTTGTCTACCAACCTTTGACCACAGTCTCACATGCGACATGCCTGCAAAGTATGAAATATTGCAATCTGTCTAAAATATTTTTAGTACTTGCCTGACAGAGAGGAAATTGAATCAGTCCTCCTATTCCTGATAAACTGTCCACTATGTAAAGGAGCAATACTTATACTGGGCCGAATTTCAAAACCCTGTGGAAGGCTTTGAATTCACTATGCAAGGGTTGGGAAGGTGTATTCTGCAGTCTCCAACATACCAGACAGTTGAACTTCACAACGGTTACCTCACTGGGAACACAGGGGTGGGAATATATGTGTGATGGAGAGCTTGATGCCATCATTAAAGGACATGAATAGAAACACTGTTTGTTACAACCCTCTGAGGAAATTAAAACAGTGTGCTGTAACCAGGCTGCAGTGTACTCTGTGCCTGCATCTTCTTTTGGGTTAACATTTTCTCTATCTTCAGCACCTGCATAGCGCCAAATTAAACAGGCCGGAATTCTCCTCTACTTATACATTGGAAAACATACTGAAATAGTTATATTATGGGGGGAGTGAATCCTGTATTATGGCAGTGGCTGATGTTACTCCTGAGGTGGAATCCCACAGTGCATATTCTCAGGGGGTCCACCATACTTTGAAAAGGGCTGTGCTGTACTGCTAAGATACATTCTTTAGAGCTTGGTCTACAAGTCTGAATGTCAAATCTTTTATGTAGCCATGGTTTTGGGGTTTGTTTGTTTTTTCCCCTTTCTCTGCAGCATGGGGCATAGGTCTCGTGCAGATTTCAACTAGTGTAAATGGTGGATTCTCTATCACTTGACAGCTTTATGTCAGGACTTGAGGACTCCAGTAACTCAGCCAAAGGCTAGGAGGAATGGGTGGGTGAGGTTCTGTGGCCTGTAATGAGCAGGAGGTCAGACTGGATGATCATGATGGTCCCTTCTGACCTCTAAAATCTATGAGTTATGCAAAACCATTCTGTATCTCACTATATGTCCAGTACTATTGATGGCTGGAGATATGGCTACTGTGAATTATTTGACAAACACCAAGAAACTCTTCCTGCAAAAATCTAGTCAATTATAACCTACCTTTTCTTTTTTCCTGAGAAAAGTGAATTTATGGTGAGATACCAAAGAAAGGAAATACAATTTCCTTCATTTTGCACAGGGAAACTGAAGCTCAGAAAGGTAAATTGACTATCCAAAGTTACACAGCAGATCAGTGGCAAAATCAGAGACAGACCTGAGGTCTCCTGATGCCCAGCTCAGGAGCCTACTCACAGAATTCTGCTACTTCCTATAACCATTGTTTGTGCCAGGTGACTTGAAAAAAATCATCTCTTGTGTGGTAGGCCAGTTTGAATGTAGATGTAATTAGAGTTCAGAATAAATCCTCCTCTAGTTCTCTGAAGGCAAGCTTGCAAAATTTTTCTATCTAGGTTATTGTACCACATCCTCCACCATGGTATCTGAATGACATGATACTACAATATAGCGAATTTCCACATCATTGCAGGAAAGTCCTTGAGTCAAATAGGTGGTAATGTGTAGGAAAAGGCCTAGGAGGCAAGCTCTGGTTGCAGAAGATGTTTTTTATTAAACTCCCAAGCCCCAATTCTCTGCTGCCTTCCACAGTGAGTTGTCACTCACAGCTGTACAAACAGTTGCCAAATCAGAATGATGCACTCTTTCACAGCATGGTAGCATATTAACACCCATTTTATATGGCTGTTGAAAGGGCATATCAATGGAGAATAGGGCCCTCTGCATCAACTGATGTAAAAGTCTGTTGCATTGGCATAGTGTCTGCCTGCCTGGCTTGAGAATGATGTCTGTCTCTTACATCAGTATTCTCTGCATGTGACTTGTACTTCTTTAAGAGATTATTACATGATCATAAAGGTAAAAGAGTCCAGGAGTCTCTTGACTTCCTGCTCCTGGAAGGCATGTGAAATCTTCACTCATAAATTTTCAGTAAAAAAGCCCACCCCCTTTATGAAAAAGGGGTGATTAATATGACTAGGGATTCCTTTTGTGCAATGTGAATAGAATGTTCAAAATATTCAATTTGAGTACAATTTGCACTATTTGAGGTTCTTTGAATAATTCAAATGCATTCATTTACTCTTGATTAGTGGATCACATTCTGCAAAAAGTGAGTATTTATTTTATTTTATGACATGTAACATTAATAATGTATTATTTTTCTCACAAGCAGCTTTTTAAAGAAAGCAATAAAAAAATTTCAGGGAGACAAGGCTTGTGAATAGAGATTAAGGAACCATGGAGACACTTAAGCTGTCATTTGAAGAGGTCTGTTGTAACTGCATTCCTCAGGGAAAAAAAAATGCAAGTCTGATAATCATGGGAGAGTGAATACCTTGGGGTTAAATGGGTTATACAGAGCTAGACAGTTACAACAACGGTTTTAGTACAAAGATGAAAAACAAATGGCAGAGGGGAGGCAGTTTTTCATAGGCTCTTTGGCTATGTCTACACTGGCAATTTAAGTCGACTTAAGGAGGTTTAAGTCGACTTAAATTAAGCCATGTCCACACTAGGCTTTCATTAAGTCGACTTAAGAAATCCCTTAAGTTGACTTAATGAAAGCTTAAATCGACTTTATAACTACCACTCATTAGGTTGACTTACCCCTTAATTCAGCTCCTTAAGTTGACTTAAGGGTGGTTAGGTCAACTTAACAAAGTGGACTAAGTTGATTTAAAGTTAAGTCAAGTTAGTCCACTTTGTTAAGTTGACCTAATTTTTTCTAAAGTTGTCTAAACTCTGTTAAGTTGACTAAACAAGATCGACTTTAAGTCGACCTTAAGTCGACTTAACAGTAGACATAGCCATCCACATCGGCTTTAAGGTGACTTAATAAGGTCGATTTAAGGCTTAAGTCAACCTTCAGAGGTGGTGTTATTAAGGTGACTTAAGCTGTTATCAAGTCAACTTAAGAAAGCGCTTAAGTCGACTTAATAAAAGTCCAGGGTGGACGCGGCTTTGTGTAGGTCAACTTAAGAGTCCTTAAGACAACCTAAGTTGCCAGTATAGACGCATCCTTTATGACAAGTACATGCTCAGAAAATAACCTTTTATATTATGTATGAAGTAGTAGACTAAGTCTCTTTGTATTATGAAACAGTAAGTGGAAATTAATAAGGGGTAAATAAAGAAATAAAGGCAATTAGTAGGGCCACTGGAAATATAAATCCTAGCAAGTCACATCTACCTCACAACTTCTGGGGTGGGTGGGTTGGGCATTTCTAATCTGTTCTGCAGAATTTTAAGATGTTTTTCAAAGAATAAACTAGTTTCTAGATGCTCTTGTAGTGAGTATATCATTCTGAAGATTCTGCGGACATTCTAGAGCAGTAGCACTCGAGATGTGAACTGTACCATTAATCTCAGTTAGTTATTAGCGCTGTTAACTATACAATTGTACTCAGTAGGCATCATGGTTGATATTCTCACTATTGGAATCACTGAGCTAATGTGCTTTATTCTGTGTGGCTGGATTTATTGGAAAGCATGTGCTATAACAATACAGTTAAGTTTTAAAGATACTGTTAGAGGCTTGAGGAAACTCTTTGAGATTCAGTAAAAGTGTCAATAAAACCTCTTTATTTAAAAATGTCTTTTTAAAAATGTGCAGCACAATATTAAAAACTCCCACAATCCAGTGTAAAGCGTGCTTTTAACCACAGAGGCTTATAACCCACAGTTTGTGCTTAAAGCCCAGCCTTTGCAGTACTTTCTAGACTGTTGCCCACATGCAGCCTAGCTCATTTATGAGTTGAATTTACAAATCATTCACTTAAGGGATTGTAATTTTCTTTTCAAGCTCTTCTCACTTATTTCAATACACAAAAAATAACATTCCTCCCTTTAACCAATTATGAACAAACACACCAGAAAAAGAGAGTTCCCCAGTTCTTAAATTATGCTTCTCAGTTCACCACAGGCTTTCAGGGTAATATTTCACAGGCACTTACCAGGAATAAATGTTTTATTTGTATTATGTAAGTCTCCCTCCATTTTAGGATGCTCTTACACTCAGACAACTGTGCTCCAGTTCACCCTGGCTACTCTAACTGGATACACAAACCACTGTACCATCACAAGAGGGACCTTTTCTGACTGTTGGAACACAGAGTTTACCTTGGCATAACCTATAACCTCTTTTGTATTTACTTTTATCTGATCTAACTCCTTTGGTACTCATGCAGAAGCCACACAAGACTGGAGAAGGGGAAACATAGTCACAAGCTTTAAAATAAGAAAAAAAAGAGAACCTGAGGAATTATATTCCATTCATCTTAATTTAGATACCTGGAAAGATACTGGAGCAAATTGTAAAACAAAGAGTTTGTAAGCTTCTCGAGGATAGAATGAAAAGTAACAGCGAACGCCAATTCATCAAGAACAAATCACATCAGACCAACTTAATTTCAGTCTTTCTTTGAAAGGGTTACTGTATAGGAAGGCAGCAGTAGCCATACTATATCTTGAATTAAGTAAGGTTGTTGATGCTATCCAACATAACATTCTCATTAGCAAACTAGGGAAATGTCATCTACATGAAATTACTACAAGGTGAATGGATGCACAACTGACTGAAAAATTATACTTGAAGAAAAAGAATAATAGGATCATAGACATGTAGGGTTGAAAGGGAACTCAGGAGGTCATATGGTCCAGCCTCCGTGCATTAAGGCAGGACCAAGTAAACCTAGACCATCACTGACAGGTGGCCGTCTAGTAAGTTCCAGTGATGGAGATTCCATAATCTCCTTTGTAGGTCTATTCCAGTGCTTAACTATCCTTACAGTTAGAAAGTTCCTTCTAATATTTATCCTCAATTTCCCTTGCAGCAGATTAAGCCCATTATTTTTTGTCTGGCATTCAATGAACATGGAGAAAAATCAAACATCTTATTAAATCGACTTAACAAAGTCGACTTAACTTTTCTAGTGTAGACATAGCCCCTTGTCGACCTTATTAAGTCAACTTAATGCTTTAAGTCGATTTAGGCGCTAATCCCCATCCACACTGGCTTTAAGTTGATTTAAGGCTTAAGTCGACCTAAAACCAGATGTTATTAAGTCAACTTAAGCTTTCCTTGAGTTGACTTAAAGAAATGCTTAAGTTGACTTAATAAAAGCCCAGTGTGGACGTGGCTGTGTTTAGATCAACTTAAGTCAACCTAAGCTGCCAGTGTAGATGCATCCTAGGAAAGGCAGGTTTGAGATTCCCTAGCTATATTCCTTGTTCAGCAGCACAGTGTGAAGCGGCTGACATGTAAGATCAAACAGGAAGAGAAGCTATCAGGAAGACCACTCACCCTTCCAGTCCCTTGACACCTTGAAGATCCACTATTTTACCTCTTCCCTTTGCTGCCTATATTTCAGCCAATTCCCCTCAAAATAGTGCTGGCTGAAGCTGACGGATGCCTTAATATATCCATTTCCACAATTTGTTGTGAGCACAGCTTGCTTAGACACATGGGTGTCAAGCACTTTACAAGTAGGTTAACTGTGATAAAAATAGTCAGCCTAGTGTGTGGTTTTTCCTTTTAATGAAAATAGATTCTTGGCCAATTTACACTGCAGCAAACCTCTCCCAGCATCTCTTTTTTGTTCATTTTTTTTCTACACAAGGGAAACCTTATTTAATGTTTTTGTTTAGTTCCTTTGTTCTACAGGTGCACATTCCTAAACACAGCTGGCTCCTGTGCCCTTTCAGAAAGATTTGTCACAGAAAGTAAAGCTAGTTGCCAAAGAGGGTCAGGGGCAGGAAATGTAACAATTGTAGTTCCTGCATTATTACTTTATACTGCATTTTACGCTACAGGTGCACACTTTTGTGCATGGTTGGCTCTCGGGCTAGTTAAGTAAAACTTGCCATGGAAAATGAAAATATTTGCCAACTTAAGTTGAATGAAAAACCATATTCTTTGTTCTTTTACATACATCAAATGTCAGCCTTCCAATAGGCCCTTGACAAGAGGTTGGCACAAAAGGGAAAACGTGCCCACATGCAGCCAAAATGTTTTGCAGAGGTTAGTATTAGCAACAGAGTTGCTTTCACCCCCCCCCCCCCCACCCCATTAGAGCCTCCCTCAAATCAGACTGCCTCAGCCATTCTAGGTGGTTTCTGACTCGGGCTAAGCCATGTACCCCTAAAACAAAATAATCTTTAAATTTTGATCTCACTTTAAATCATTCCTAGTTGTTTTTTGCATTATTCTTTTTCCATTTCCCCTCCTTAGCATCATAAATTTGGATTTTGGTGCATCCCTTACTATGATACAATACACCTAAGTGCATTCATTCATTCTTTATTCAATTTTGTACTGGGGATTATATAGCCAGGCAAACATGCAGCAACCTCTGTATTACTGAGAGCTGGGAAATAAAGCTGCAGCCTAGATCCTCTCGATATTCTGATTATGCTAGGGAATCTCTTGACTTTAGTCTCTATCTTGGATTCCACTGAAGCCTAGTCACATACAGTTAGTCAAAACACTGTAAATGGACACAATTCAAAATACTGAATATTTGGTTATGTATACCAAAATGAATGAAGTGAAGGTTAACTTGTGCATCTCAATACTTGTGTTGCTCCGAAGGAGTAGACTGCTTTAGTTAATCTTTATTTAAGTTTTTACTGAGGATAGAAAAATAATCAATGTGCCTATCAAAAGCTGCAACCCCACTCCCATATTTTTTTTAAAAAAAATCTGCATTTTGCAAACACAAATAAAACTAGAAATCCTGCAAATATGCCAAATCATATGAATTGCTACTGACACAGTACCTGAAAAAGCTAGTTCTTAAACCTAGATGTTTTGACAATTAATACAATCGTATCCAGCCTGACCACACTCCTTTCACTCCAAAATGTGTAACAACTTTTGGTGAAAAGGTGGCTACGTGGGACCTATATGATCTGAATTTGCCAACCCAGCTCGATGTTGATTGCTATGGATAAGTCAAGTCTGCAATTATAATTTAACCATGTTTTAGCACAGGTCAACAATCACCTGCTAACCAACATCTGCATACATTCTACTGTAGACACTACACTTTTTTTTTTCTCGGGCACAAGCACTTGTTGCTGGCTGTTGTGACATTCTCCAGGGGTACTCAAGATTGTTAGGCACTTCACCACCTCCTGCCTTTCGCATGAGAAAGTCTTGTCTGTGCTTACTATGGGTCAGCTACCTGAAAGCGCCAGCCTGAACCAACAAGCCCTGGCTTTCAGACCTACTTCTCTGTGATAGAGACACATCAGCCTCTGAGCATTCCCTCTAGTGTCTAGCCTCTTAGCCACTGAACACACAGGAGAATTGACAGGCCTGCTGTTCACCAAGGAACACCGTAGTTTATTGGTTATAACATATAATGCAGATCTGCTGAATGCACAGCACTTGGATATGCATTGAAGACAAGCAAAAATTTACTATCAAAGACCAGAGAGTCAAGTGAGAGTGACTAAGAATGTTTGAAACAAAGGGTTTACTTCTTCCTGTTACTTTCCTCTATTAAGTTTTCACAAGCCTTCATTAGCATTCGGTTCAGACTGGCGAATAGAGGCCTGATGTGCACCACACAACACTTACTTTACATGTAAACAGACAGATAGATAAACATTTCTTGCCTGAAAGGAAACCTGTTTTTCCAACTTCCTTGGGGACCAGTCTTTACACACAGATTTTAAGAACCTCATTTTCAACTTAACATCTGTGCATGCATTTGACACTGATATTAATGAATAGTGTGACACAGGCTTTTATTAACACCTCACAACACACTTTTGGTGAACTAGAATGTAAATGCCACATCCCAGAGAGCCCAGAACTCCGTGCACCTCCTTCTATGAATCTTGCCAGCTGGCATTCAGAGTTCCCTGGGGATCAAAGCTGTGTTTAATGTTCATGTTCTATCCACCCTAGACTTTACATTGTGTTGGTGCACAGCTAAAGATTTTTCTCCACTAGGATTTAATGGGGTGTGAAACAGTCTACAAACATGTTCAGAACTCCAGTGTAGGGAAGGTAGCCTTCAACTCCATCCACTTAGCACATGTCAATGTCTTTGTTGCCTTGGCAATACAGGAGTGGCAGAACATATTAGCTAATACCTTCTAAAAATGCACCTTTATCACCTAGTCAAGACAAACCTTGAATATTTAATTGTAGAAAAACTCTATGGGTGCATCTACACTGGCAGCTTAGGTGGACTTAAGGACGCTGGGCTTTTATTAAGTCACCTTAAGCGCTTCCTTAAGTCGAGTTAGTAAAATCTTAAGTCGACTTATTAACACCACCTCTGAAGGTCGACTTAATGCATAAATCGATCTTTTAAGTTGACTTAAGCCAGTTCGGACAGGGAGTATCCCTAGATTGACTTAATTGGATGGGGGATGGGATGGGGAGAAGGGAGCCGTGGCTCCCAGGAACAAGGGAGCCACACCTCCCTGGCAGAAGGAAGCTGTGGCTCCCCAAGACAAGGGAGCCGCGGTTCCCGAGAAAAAGGGCTCCCCAGCTGGGGCTCCAGCGGTGATGGATTCCCCTGCTGCCCGGGCCGAGGCTCCAGCAGTGAGGGATTTTCCCACCACCCTGTCTGGGGCTCCAATGGCGAGGGAAACCCCCACTGCCCTGGGGCTCCAGCCGAGTGGCTGGAGCCCTGGAGTGGTGGGGGATTCCCTGTGGCTGGAGCGCTGGCCAGGGCAGAGGGGGAAATCCATCACCACTGGAGCCTCAGCCAGGGTGGTGGAGGAATTTCTCGCTGCTGGAGCCCTGGTTGGGGAGCCGCCCACGGCTCCCTTGTCCCGGGGAGCCATGACTCCCTTCTGCCGGGGAGCCGCAACTCCCTGCTTGCTGGGGAGCCGGGCTCCCCTTGTCCCTGGGAGCTGCGGCTCCCCTTGCCCCTGAGAACCACGGGTTAAGTCAACTTAACTTTATCTAGGGTAGACATAGCCTAAGTCGACCTTATTAAGTCGACTTAATGCTTTAAGTCAACTTAATAAGGTCGACTTAGGTGCTAATCCCCGTCCACACTGGCTTTAAGTCGATTTAAGGAGTCGACTTAAGGCTTAAGTCAACCTTAAACTAGGTGTTATTAAGTCAATTTAAGCTTTCTTTAAGTCGACTTAAGGAAGTGCTTAAGTCGACTTAATAAAAGCCCAGTGTGGACGTGGCTTTGTTTAGGTCGAATTAAGCCTCCTTTAGTTGACCTGACTTGCCAGTGTGTCTAGTGTAGACTCTCTGGCTATGTCTACACTTGTGAATTTAAGTTGACTTAGCATGTCCACACTTAAATTTTAAGTCAACTTTGAGGGGACCTTGCCAAATCGACCTAGAGCGTCCACACTGGACGCCTAGGTCGACTTGTAGGGGCTAGGTGGACCTGGGACAGGTCCACGGTGGCAGGGGGGCACCCCTTGCCATGTGCTGGGGGCTCAGGATTTGCCCCACTGTACCTTGGTATGGGCAGGGTGGGCAGGTCTCTGCCCTGCCCTTTGTGGGGGCACACCAGGCTGTGGCTGTGCCAGCCACCCTGGTAGGGAGGGCAGTGGGGAAGCCCTGGAGCCCCCTAAGTCAACTTAAAGTCAACTTAGGGCTACTCCATGTCTACACTGGCTAAAGTCTACTTAGCCAGCAAAGTCGACTTAAAAGGAGGTTTTACAACGTCGACTTAAGGAAAGTGTAGTGTAGACGCAGAGTAAATTAAGCCGACTTAAGCAAGCTTAAATCGACTTAATTTACAAGTGTAGACGCACCCTCCAAGTCTACTTAACAAGGTCAACTTTAAGATGACCTTGTTAAGTCGACTTAACAGAGTCGACTTAGCTTTTCTAGAGTAGACATAGCCTATGAGAGTGGAAGACAGGATGTATGCTAGATATTTTTTGAGCATATGGGTCATACCTTAAAGAAGACGCCACTGACTAACAAAGGCTATGTCTATATTAGAGAAATTTAGGTCGACTTTGTTAAGTTGATTTAATAAGGTCGTCTTTAAGTGATAGGGGGCCATGGCAAGGCTGGACACCCCAGTGGGAGGGGTAGTAGGGGCTGCGGAGGGACTTGGAAGGCCCCGGCAGGGCTGGCTGTGGTCTGGAGAGGGGAGCAGTGGGAGCTGTGGCGGGGCTGGCGGAAGGGTTGGGACCTGGCAGGGGGACCGGAGTGGGGGCAAAAATCAAGGATTTGTTGGCATGGGAGAGGACCCATCCTTGACTTTTGCCCCGGGTTCCGGAAACCCTAAGACCACCCCTGCCTGCTGAAATATTTTTTGTTCCAATGTTAAATGGACAGAAAGGTGCTGGGTATTTGTTTCTATTCAAGGTCTCTGGACTCATTGTCTTTAGTATAATTGCTGGCACTTACATTCAACTATAACTTGTGCTGAGTTTTGATAACATAAGGCACAAAGCTATGTGTGTGTCTGAATTCCCCCACCCTGTTCAAATCCTGGAAGGCATTTATATTCCCGATCCCTTTGCATACAAATTCACCACATTTTGACAGCATAAGCCCCCAATATTTTTCAGTTTTTAGAGCCCTTTCACAAATTTTAATGGAAATTAAGAGGTGTATTAACATAGACTCATAGACTTTAAGGTCAGAAGGGACCAGTACGATCATCTACTCTGACCTCCTGCAAAATGCACACCTCAAGACTGCACCCACTCACTCCAGCAATAGGCCGCTGACCTATGACTGAGTTATTTACCTCCTTCAGTCATGATTTAAAGATACAGAGAATTCATCTTTAGGTGAGCCATGGCCTGTGCTACAGAGGAAGGTCAAAAACCCCCAGAGCCTAGGCCAATCAGCCCTAGGGGGAAAATTCCTTCCTGACCCCAAAATCAGTTAACCCCTGAGCACGTGGGCAAGTCTCAACACCCAGTTACCCAAGAAACAATTCTCTGTAATAACTCAGAACCCACCCCATGTACTCTTCCCTCTTGGGCCACTTGTATATCCACTACCCAAATATCAGTCAATTTCCAAAATAGGCTAATCATACCATCCCCTCCATAAATTTATCAAGTTCAGTTTTGACAGCAGTTATGGTTTTTGCCCCCACAACTCCCCTTGGAAGGCTATTCCAGAACTTTACTCCTTTAATGGTTAGAAACCTGCGTCTAATTTCAAGCCTAAATATCTTGATGGACACTTTATAACCATTTGTTCTGGAGTCCACATTGGTGTTGTACTCAAATAATTCCTCTCCCTCCCTGATATTAATCCCTCTGATGTATTTATAGAGAGAAATCTTATCCCCCCCTCAACCTTTTTTTGGTTAGGCTAAACAAGCCAAGCTTCTTGAGTCTCCACGCATGCTGCTAGACTTCTAGACTTGCTCTGGCTTGGAATGACAGCTCTTTGGATCCAAAAAATAAACATGAAGTTAATTTCTCTTTCTGTAAATACTGAGCAGTGCTACACTGGCAAAACACTTTTTCTATGCAATAGATTGAAATACAGAAATGATAAAATGAAGTGTAGACTAAAATATAGTAATTGAGAAAGATGTTAAAATAAAAAGGCTACCTTAATGGACAATCTTACTTTAAAATGTTCACTGCTGTATGAATTAGACGAGGTAATATAGCACATAAACCTCAGATATGACCCTGTAGATTATGCTTACTTATTAAAATACTTGTTTAGAATATTGAGAACTTATTTTCTTTGCCATTTTTTTTGAGTGGATATGTATATATAGAGAATGGAGCAATGAGCTCAGACTTTCTAATCTTCTAAGATGTCAAGGTCTCATATTCCGCTTCCTACATTACTGGGCAACCACATATCATGGTTGCTAGCACTGCTCATTTTTAAATAAAAATCAATAACAGTCCCTCAGCAGCAAGGATAGGCAACCTCAATTTTGTGCCCACTTACAAAATGATGTAATCATCAGTGTTACCCAGGGTTCCTCAGCCCAGAAACTTTTAGGCTTTGTGAGTTGGTATTAGGAAATAAACCAAAGGAAACACACTACCTCTGCCTGCTATATGGCTGACACAGACAAGTCAACCCCAAATGCACTTAATTTAAAGCTTTATTTTTTTCCCCATTGAAATGCTTTTACCAGATGCCTCCACTTATTAGTCTTAAGCATATACAAGCTACAATAGGTTGTTAGAGTACCACCCCCCCCCCAAACCTCCACATTCATAGTTATCCCACAAGTCTGAGGCAGTCTTCAGGTGATTCAGGCACACATTTCCAGATGGCCAGCCCTTCCATCTGTGCCTCAAGCTCTTTCAATGTGTCCACAAAGTGATCTGCCCAACCCATGCTCACAATTTTCCTTTTATAGCCCCTCTCACCGCCAAAGTTAATGAAGGATGGCAATCAAAAGTATTATATAGGCGATCAAATGGAACCAAGTGCATCACAAAAGGTACAAGGAATGGCAAAACAGGATAACATTATGCGGTTTTGAGTAGTCGGTCTGATTATATTCTGGCTGCCTGCTTTTCACCCTCACACACCACAAAAACAAGCAGGGAGGCACAGACAGTCAGATTCATACCCTCCTCCCCCCTTCTGGCTTTACCAGCTCACACAAAAATAAATCTTCTAAATGACTATCCCAAGAAAGAAGCAAAATAATCAAGCATTCAATTTGGCAGTGGCTTAAACACCTGGTGATTTTCTAAAAAGGTCGCCATCCCCCTTCAAGTGTAACACTGAAGTGTTCTAGCTTTTACGTATGATGTCCAAATATGCATGGGATGAGTGAGTGTCAGAAACCAGCCATGTAGCCTTAGAAGGTTGAGGTGCTCTGATGCAGAAGCTAACTCTAGAGAATCTATGTTTAGTAAAACGGATGGTGTCAGTATCTGGTGCTGTCATTTTCGGAGCTGCCAACCATGCTGAATTCGCTTATTTTTAAGTTACCATGAAGCTGCTTGAAAGGATCCCTCCTTTATTCACATTAATCCCCCTCCTACCGCTGCCCCCATCTTTTTTTTAAACACACCCTAGAGGAAGATGCCATGCCTTTGACTAACGTTGATTATAAAATAACCATCCGCTCCAGGAAGCCAGTAGCACCCTACTCCACTCCCAGGTAACTAGTGAATATTAAATTGAGGTGGCACTGGTATGCAATGGCATCTGGTGTTACTGTTAACAGGGTTGTGACTATTTTATTTAACAAAGCTAGTCTTTTTTTGGTCCCAGCTGGCTCATTGTTTCCTTCTAGCCTTCCTTTTGTGCATACTTCAACTATTCTTGCTGATCTTATATTGATTGATGAGATCGCAATTCAGTTTGAAAACAGGCCAGACTTCACTAATTTTAATGCAATTCCAGTATCTCAAGTGGCAATGAAGCCTGTGCGCCACAACTCATAATTTAAACCCTTAAACTACTACTTACTTCCATGGTTTTCTGGAGCAATTTGCCCTTGCTGTTATGTCAGACTTCCAACGCTAACTGGTCTATTAGCTTAATTCCAAAGGGGGTAGCCGTGTTAGTCTATTGTAGAAAGACAACAGAGTCCTGTGGCACTTTTAAAGACTAACAGATTTATTTATCGCATGAGCTTTCGTGGGAGAAAATCCCAGTGTTTTGAATCCTAACACCTATTTTGATTTGCTGTTACAGCCTGACCTGATGCTATGTCATACACTCCCCTGCATTTAATTTCCTCCCACTCTGTAACTTTCCTATCTTCAAAGCGTCTGACGAAGTGGGATTTTCTCCCACTAAAGCTCATGCGATAAATAAATCTGTTAGTCTTTAAAAGTGCCACAGGACTCTGTTGTCTGGTCTATTAGCTAGCTGTCAAAATGGATCTAATTACTCTGCTTTTAACCTGCCCATCTCTGTCTCATCTGAGTGTTCTCCCCCCATCCTCCCTGCCCCCATGCTTAACTTTCTCCAAGCCTCCCTGGCACTGTAAATAGTGAATTTTCTCCCCCCCCCAAAAAACAAACAAACAAACAAACAAAAAACAACCCACAGTATTTATATTTTTAATTTGTCTGCTGCCAGTTAAAAAAATAGTGGTTACAGCAGAATTTGGTGTCAGGAAATGGGTTCTGTTTCACAAGCCGCATGTGATGGTGGACAACTTATTTAATGCTTTTGACCTCAGTTTTCCTAAATAAGTGTAAAAAAGGGGTAAACATTGTCCAAAGTCTTACCTTTATTTTAGGTTCCCAGGTTCAGATGAAAAGCTGCTGCAAGAAGTTACAATGTAGAAAAATTGCTTCACTGAACCGCTTGTCATTGTGATATAAAAGACTAGTTTATATGGTGATAATTGAGGGCACCTGTTACTACAGCTTTAGTGTAGTTAGTTGCTTTGTGATCTCCTTCAGTACAGGTGTTTTTCTGGTCTAGAGCCTCATAGCATAAGCATAATTAATTGCACTCTTTTTACTTGGAATTTGCTATACAGGTACTACTGGATGTGCCCCGTCACTCAGAAATGTTATCTCATTAAATTCTACAGTATGTTTTAGGAGTCATCTGCCTTACAACCTAAACATCAGGTACCTCGTTGATATCTACCATCATTTCCATTCTACTGTGTCTTCTACTGCCAGAAGACTCTGTGGTTGAATGCTGTGTCTTTGTTCATGCATGGGTTTATATTGTACTTGGCAATTTGCAGCTGCGGTATGAAATGCATGTGTGATCTGTGACTGCTATAGCACTAGCTTTGAAAAAAAACCTGATTGACATAAGTTTGTATCTTTGAAAGCCATTGTATTAAATGAAAGGTTATTTGTTATTATGAGCCAAGTTTGTAGGTAACCGCTCTCAGGGGGTGGGGGGATGTAATATGGCCCTTGGGAAATGTTATGAACTTCAAAGGACCATAGTGAACAATGTGCCGGACCAGAATGGACTTTTAGGACTAAAGCCTTGGAAATCTCGGGGAGGGTGTCATCTAACCTACTCATGGGGTTGCTAGTTCTGAGCTACAGTTATTATGAACTTGTAATAATGGAAAACCTCCTTTGCGGGGGTTGAAAGACTCATGCTGGCCTGAGTCCTTGTTGGAGTTAGGACTGATCTTTGGTAAACTTATTGGCATGCATATAGGTTCTTTTTTATTGTGTTCATGGGTGCGTCTACACTTACAAATTAAGTCGACTTAAGCTTAAGCTTATCTGTGTCTACATTACAATTTCCTTAAGTTGACTTCAGCTGCTTAAGGAAATTTAAAGTCAACTTTATAAAACCTGGTTTAAAGTTGACTTTACTGGCTAAGTCAACTTTATAAAGTTGACTTAGCCAGTGTGGACGCAGATTAGTCCTAAATTGACTTAAAGTCAACTTAAGGGCACCAGGGCTTCCCCACTGCCCTCCCTGCCAGGGTGGCTGGCACAGCCAGAGCCTGGCGTGCCCCCTCCCCCCACAGGGCAGGACACAGCCCTACCCACCCCACTCCTGTACCCTGCCAGTGTCCCTGTCCTGCTCAGCCCCCATTGTACCCAGGTACAATGGGGCAAATGCTGAGCCCCCTGGCACTTTGGAAGGGGTGCTCCCCCTGCCACCGTGGACCAATCCCAGGTCAACCTAGGCCCTAGAAGTCAACTTAGACATCTAGATTGGATGCTCTAAGTTGATTTGGCAGGGTTCCCTTGAAGTCGACTTAATTTTTCAGTGTGGGCATGCTAAGTCGACTTATTTGGCCAAGTGTAAACATAGCCCATAGGTTTTCTCTATTCCACTTTTACTTAAGAATAAATGTGTTTCCTAGGAGTTGTTTGGTAATTTGTGACTGCCAGCAATTAGAGCTCTTGGTAAGCAAAGTAAGAGACAGTAACGCATACTTACTAGCCTGTTTAGGCAGTCTGGTTAGCTAGGAATATCACAGATGCAGGCAGAGAGCTCTGCAGCCTGGAAAAACCCTGATCAGGAGACAAAGTTCTCTGCCCAGGAGACACGATGGCTGAGGAGATAGGAGCCCTAGTGTTGGTGGGCCATATTTGGTGTGAGTGAAGGGGGAAGAGGGACACGTGCATTTGCCCTGAACTTTGATTAACACTGGGGTACTAAAGTTTCCATAGAGCTCTGTGCTGGGCCTGATGCTTTCATTCTGAGGTAAACTGCAATGGATAAACTGCTGGTAAGCTTTACTCTTTCCTGCCCCTTGATTAGGATTCAGAGAACATCACCTGTCTATATGATGCTATGTATCAGCACTTCCTCAGATATAAGGGGCCTCGTCGGCTTGAACCTGCACAGTGAGATGAAAAAATTTTGCTGTCCTGCTTTATCTATTCCTCTGATCTCCTCTGTTGACCCTGACAGAGGGCCTGTTTATGATGGGTGGTGGGGGGGTTGAAAGGTACATTGAGGGTTTTTGAGGCTTCCATACATCTGAAACATCTGCTGGCAAAGAGACTCGAGGTTGAATTTGAACCAACATATTTAAAACTAGCATTTGGATGGCTGAGACTCCTTGTATGATGGAAAAGTACACTCCTTGCAACCTGCCAAATGTAGTACAAACCCTTAGATAGGTCATTTGAGTGTGTGTAAGGGCTGGAAGGTCATCCTGTTGTAGCTTTCATCTTAGCTATTTAGCACCTCTTCTTTTCAGGCCATGTTCTTCAAGCAATGGTGAGGATGCATGTAAGGTGTCCCTATGGGAGCTGAGAGAAGAAAACCTCTAGCTAGCCAATAGGGTAGCAGCAAACTACTGCAATGGTTGCAGCGAATGGCATGTTCCCCATCTTTCATGCTTTCCCTCAAGCCTGCTCTCCACATACTTAGCAGACATCTACTTGTGCAAAAGATGTCTTTTAAAATAGTTTTTGAAATACTGTGCCTGTATATTAAATCATTTTGCAGTAGGAAATAGGTCAGTAATGCTTCTTGCTCTTCAATTTGATTGTGGCTTTATCACTTTGTAGACACGCCAAGAGAATATTCTCCTTAGCTCAGTAACATTTTATACTCAAATAGAGAGGCTATAGTTTGGGGGGGGGGGGGGTTATTTAAGATCTAAACCTAATTTTAATGAATTCTAATGAAGAATAAGCATGTCAAATGAAGAATTTTGTGTGTGTAATGTAATTAATATTGAACCTTGTTTTGTGTGTGTAATGTAATTAATATTGAACCTAATCCTGAAAATGTATATATACATGCTTAACTTTGCACATGAGTAACTCTATTGACTACAAGGGGATTACTGATCATCTGCATGATGTTGAAAATTTGTACGTTAAAGTAAACGCTTGAGTGTTATTTAGATATGTCTTTATACATAAAGAATTTACGGGGGGGGGGGGGGGTGCAGAGGAAGGAGAGCATGTAGAAGAAGTTCTTTTAATTTGTAAAATACTGTTTAAAATCCACATTTTCCTAGAAGGGTAAACATGAAATATAAAGAATAAAACAGTCCAGAGGAACAACATTTAGTTTTGTGGATCTAGTTTATTAATAAGCATCTTAACAAGACAACATGCTGTACAGAACCTGGAACTACTGCGGATTGACTGGACTTTAAATGCTGTTGGACTATGGCATATGATGTCCAACTGCATGATTTCTAAAGCATAATTAGGGCTGTTTCAATACACAGACATACACTACTCACTTTCAGATCCTGTACTATATCACAGAGAGGGGAAATTTCCCCAAAATACAAACTCAAATATTTACAAAAGGTTTTCACTATCGCTCTTAACTAAGGAAATCATGTTATACATATTTTTTTCTACATTTACCAAATAAAATCTTTGCCTTCAACTTTATTTTGTTTAAGCCTGTACAAACCAACCGCTCCATTATTAATCTAACAGTATGGACCCATTTTGGGTACTAATAGGTACTCTATCACCTAGAAAAAAAAATGTTGCTACCACATTAGTCACATATCTGGTGGTCATTACCAGGTGGAATGTAGATGCTGGAAGTGGTGCAGTTTTTCTAGATCACATAATGTTTAAACATTAGGGGGGAATCCAATTTAAAAAAATAATAAAATCACAAAAAGGGCCATGACTCATAGAAACATAATTTAATTTTGGCTAGAATTAACAGAAAGTTTCTAAGTACAATTGATAATGGAATTATAGATTCACAAAATCATTGTTCTTGAAAGGGTGGGAGACATTTAGGCCCAGGCAGTATGCTTTATGCATTTTTACTTCTTTGCCTTTGGGTAAAGCACAAGTCTATAATCAGTATGAGCTTTTTTGTGTCATGTTATACATCAAAATATTTGTCATTTTAGAACAGACTGATCTGAGAAAAGATTTTGTGGCTGCTCTTTTGATGAAGTTATGTAGATCAGACCCTGTTCTCTAATGATAAAAAAATATATCTTGAGGCTTTCTGCTCAGCTGTCTAAAGCACACATGGTAAACTGTAATTGTCTTCTTACCTATCACAGTGGTAATAAACAAACTACTTGTAGGATACTAATGACTTAGTAGAAGGACTGTACAATGGTTTGTGTTACTGAAGTATGTGCTCTTTTGTAACTCTTAATATAACTATGAGCTACTGAATGTCTAATGCAACAGCCCTTTGACATATATTCACAAAAATAGCGACAGTAGTTTACAGCCAGTTGAAATATTTCAGCTCCCCTCAGAATCTGTATCTGGAGTGCTCAACACTATTGCTGCACTCACTGTCATAGTTGCATGCATTGGAATACATCAAATCTTCCCTGCAGCATTTCTACCTCCTTGTTGCACAGCTAGGTGGCAGTAGAATCACCTTAGAATGTTCCATGCTATCTGTCACCCATGTGTTGATGGCAGGGGCTACCTGAAAGTGAACTGTTGTATGATTCCATATGTATGACGGCTAATTTGCACGTCTCAGGTATTGCCTGAAGGAGGCTATTGTTGAAGCAGTTTCTCACCGTTTTTCTTAGCAAACAACACATAGTGCACATTATGCAGAGATGATTGCTTCTTATCACAGTACAATAAAAATACGAGTGAGACATAGGATACTGACTTTGAAAAAGCTGTAGTTACCTACCTTCATATCTTGTGAATGATGCTGCTTGATTCAGCTACTGCTTGATTCTTCATTAAGGTCTGATTTGGTCAGTTCTGTCCATGCCATGAATTCAAAGTATCGGTTCTAATTTATAATGCTATCAAAAGGCAGAGCCATCGCACTGTCCCAGGGCTATTTTTGTGATGGTACTCACGGGTACTAGGTACCAACACTTTTTTGTGTGATGGTACTCAGAGGTACTAAGTACCGGCACATTGTTTTTTCACAGCGATGTGGACCTGGCTCCTGCTGCTGGCAGCCCCAGGTCCCTGATTGAGTACCAGCACCTTTTCTTTTACAAAAAAAAAAAAAGCTCTGCTACATCCTAAACTGTTGTATCAGCTTTGAAATGTGACCATGTCTGAATGTTACTGCTCTTTGCCTACAAAACTGCCAACACAATAGATAATGAGAGCAGGCAAATAAATGATAGCACGCAGTTAGGTAACTGAAACATCACCACTGATATTTTATTCTTGTTTTGGGGATAGGAAAACAATCACTTTTCTTTTGCACAAAGCTGGGACAAAAATGAGCAACAATCACATACATGTATCACTAACCTTTCCCTGAGTTGACTAACACTCAGCTCAAAACACTCCAATCATTATTAGCCTTTCACTTCGGTTCTACAAAGTGGTGCTGCTGCGAGCAAGGCATGGAATGCTGTCAGGCACATGAGACACACAAAGGCTGCTGTAGATAAACTTTAAAGGTGCTTTAATGGTCATCAACAGAATAAAATTGATTTGGAACTGGGTTTGCTGGCAGGCAGTCTTTGCTGTAGATTCAGTGTTACGGTCAAGACAAGAGACTCCTGAGGTACAGCTCCCCTTCCCTCCCACCAGGTGAGCTGTGTTTAATTTCAAAGTGCTCTAAAATCCAAATGCAGAACCAGAATGGTATGAGAATTGGAATGCTAGATGAAGACCCAGAATTTCAGCTGGGGTACAAGTCTGGGAGTCAGGGGGAACCTCTCCTTTCCCCTGATCTGTTTGTACAATGGGAAAATTACCAAGAGCACACCAGCCGAGTTTTAGTTGCTGATACAGACATCACTGATGCCGTGCAGAGTTGGGGGTGTGTGAACTCAGAATGAGTGTGCTCTGAACATCCCTTGGGCACACAACACAGGGCTGCTAAGAATGGGCAGATTCAGTGCACCTTGTGAGAACACAAAACCAGATCCACCAAGGGACTTAGGTGCCTAAGTCGACTCACTTGGCAACTAAGTTTTTGCTTTAAAAGCACCTATATTGCTGCTTCTGAGCATGTGCACAGGTTCCTCAGAATAGGCATCAGATGTCTATCTCATGCCTAAGCCCCACCATAGGGAAATAGATCCATCCTCTCTGTGGTACTTGATCTTAGTGATAGGCATGTTTCAAAGTTGCTTAACTCCACACTAGGAACCAGGGAGGAAACAACCTCCCTTACATGGTTTACTCAAGGATTAGGGTACTTGCCTCAAATAGTGGAGATCCTCAGTCATTCTGATGAGAAGATTGCGGGTTGAAGCCCATCTTGTCACACTGAAGCTGGGTTAAAGTAGGATCGCCCATCTCCCAGTAGCGTAACTACTAGAGAACAGTTTCACCTCTTTATCTGGCTCACATAGTATTCAATTAAAGCCAACCAGGAGCCTTGCAACATGCTACTTCCTAGCACAGGAATTGAATCAAGGGCTTCAGCAGCCTATCTTCATGCCCAAACCACTGGCCTACAAAAGTCTTTTTGCATTCAGAATTTGCATTGACCTGTGTCATAGTTAATTAAAGCAAAATACTTCAAGAGGAAATCCCATGTCAGAATACCACTTAGTGCTACAGTTATGACATTCATGTGAAAAGTAGCTGCTGTTAGAATCCTTGTTTGTCAACTACACTGATTGATATAGTATTTAAAATGGAACAACTGCCACCAGTGATGAAGAGCAGCACACAGCTCCCCTAGTTCTGGCATCAGGGCATGCATTTGAGAGATGGCCCAGTCCTATTCAACTCCCTACTCAGGAGGCAGTGGGGAATAAACTCGCAGCTCTTATAGTGGGCCTGGCTTAGTGGCATTTTTATTGATTATATTGATGGGTGAGTGTTTTCAATTACATTCCTGAAGTTTGAAAAGGTCTAGTCCCAAGAAGCTGGCACACCAGCCTACAGGCTGTTAAGTTCAACGTCTGCCTGGTCCCTCTGGCAATATTCACATGGGGGTGTGGGCAGAAGTTTGCTTTCAAACATTACTGTTCCCAACCAAAGGATAATAAACCTATAGTGTAACTATGTGGCTAATGATCTGCATCATCCTGTATACATAAGACTAGGAGGCTAATGACGGGGAGTGTGCTACAAGGGGTGCTCGCATGGCACATGCAGTTGACATGCAGACACTCAGTGTTTAGTTGGTGAATTGTCTAGTTTAAGGCCTCGTGGCTGGCATGCCTATTCCTGCCAGCTGCAATAATGATCTTGGGGATTGCTATGACTCTGATGATAGACCCATTACATTGAATTCATGTCATGGCATAGTAGAATCAAGAAGTTCTTGCTAGCAAGCTTTGAAGGTAGGTAACCACAGGCCAACTAAACTAAACTGCAGCTTTTTCAGCATCAGTAGCCAATGTCTCATTGGTATCATTATTGGTATTAAGATAGCTGACCCCTCACGGGAATAGCCCATGAGTTATTGGTGGATAGAGCTCACTAATTCTTGATTGCTGATGCTGTTTTTCTTTAATTGAATGCATCTGGCCATTCCCAGGGTTAGAATCACTCTATCATCCAGTGGTTTGGATACCCAATCAGGATTCATTTCCTCTTCTGGTTGATCAAAAGGGATGTAATCAGCATGCTTCAACCTCTTGAGTGAATGTCCTAACTGCTGGACTAAGTGCTATTCTGATGTGGGGGCTCCCTCAGTCTTTCCTCTTGAAGCTGTTTTGCTTTAATTAAATATTAACTGGTCCAAAGTAAGAGCTTGCAGCAAAAAGACCTCAATAGTCCAGTTGTTAGGGCAGGTAAGTTGGGATGTTAGAGTGGGTGGCTCAATCATGCCCCCGCCTGTGGAGGAGAAAGCATTTGAATTAAAAGGTGACATTCCCTGCTTTGCTTTTAAAATTTTTTTATTTAGGCCACATAAAACACACAACTGACTCTTTCATCCCCACGGGGTAGGATACTCACTCAGGCTGTAGGAGACCACAGAGAGATTTAAATAAGAGTCTCTCACCCCCTGCAGGGAACTGGAGAGGAGGAGGCCCCCATTCAACCCCCGTCTTTCTCATGGAAAAGTGTCCTTCAGAGAAAGCAAAGGGATCTAAACAGGCAGCTCCTCCAGCATGCAGGAGATCTCTGTCCAAACCCCTTCTAAAGCAAGTGGAACAGGGATTCAAACCAGACTCCCCCATCCCCTATGCAAGCAGTCTAACCCCTAGACTAAAGAGTGATGGTGGTTCAAATAACACATGACTAAAGTGGAACCCTTTCAATAATCAAGCCCGAGGGAGCCTCACCTCTCAGCAATCCTTAGGCCAATGATTAAGGCATTCAGGTGAGAGGAGGCATACTCCTATTCAAATCCATTCTCCTCATGAGGCAGAAAGGTAAACCGAACCACAGTCCTCCACATCACACTGCTGGTCTAATGGTTGCACAAAAGGCCTTTTCCTCCTGTTTCTTCAGCTATTTGGGGGGGGGGGGGAGGGTCTTAGGCAGGGCGCTCCAAATCTCCTAAGATACTTACCTCCAGGACTGGGGTTCTTGGCTGCAGCTTGCAAACAGAGATAGGCATCCAACTCCATGAAAGGCAAGATGTATTGAACCTTCCTCCCAACATTACTTAGGTAGCTTCTTGTCTTGCAGGCTGGCTTTTGTGGATTCCATTCATTTACGAGAAAGCCCAAGTGTCTAACTTAGATTTTGGAGATGCCATTGTTGTTCCAATTATTTTCTAGGCATCTAAAAGTTAGACAATCCTGTGTATTTCCACCCCGATGTTCCTCTGTGGATCTGGGTGACAGTGCTGAGACAGGGTATACTTGGTTACATCATTGGCAAACAGCACTGTGAGTTGTAACATAGCTGAGAATGGGCTTGCCACAGCTCTGACATCAGAGGAGAGGAGTTCCTGAGAGCAGGGATACCACAGACACATCACTAAGACTGAGAGAGCTGACAATGAGCATGCTTTGTAAATGCCACATGCGCTGACACTGAGGAATGCACAGTAGACACCATCAGTGCAGGCCAGAGCCTCACACACAAGACCAGAATGAGGAAATGGAAATAAGCCATTTCAGTGCAGCCACAGATACAAAGCCCTGAGACTGGTTTAGGGTGTCCAGATGGCTGTAACAGAGGCATTTGGGAGCATATCTTCCTCTACATTCCTGTTGCTCAGAGGGAGATGAGGGGGGGAAAGAGCTTTAAAATCCTTCACCACCTAGTTCTCTGGGTGATCAGCTGCTGTCTTGAGCCAGCTCTTTTTCCTCATGCCCCTGAAAGCTGAAGTAGTGTCACATCCAGTGATAAGCATGAATGTTTGGCAGCATAAGACACATGATCGTAGCCATTCTGTGCATGGCAATGAATCTCTTCTTTTGGCCAACATCAGTTTTGAAATAGAATTCATCTATCCAAAGAACAGAGAAACAGTTTGGGCACATAGTTACAACATCTGAGTCCAAGCTCCACATTAGCACTCTGTTTACTTCAAGTGATTGCTTTGCATGAGCAAGATCCAAGCACATGCATGAATCTACTTCCTCATGCTCTGCGTCGAGTGCAGGCACTACTTTCACAGCTGATGCAATGTCATGAAATCCACCAACAAGGTATGCTTCATAACCAGGTGACACTCTCTGGTCATACTTCATGATCCAGTCACTAAAGTCTGCAATGTTCGATTTACTCTTTGAATTAGCGACCAGCCTCAAGCAATGCTTTGGAAATGGTGTTAACGCAGTAGGTTCCAAGCTTCTTGCACTTGGACATTCCCCTGGACACTTTCACTCCCAATTTGATTGATTTTTCATTTATATAATTGTCATCAACACCACCAGTATAGTAACATTTTAGTCCAAGGATAATATTCGGCAGCTGATTAGGCAGCTCCCCAAAAGTTTTGGACTTGGCAATAACAGCATACACCATCTGCAGAAGCATCATGAGGTCAATAATAGTCAATGTTGGCTTATCAGATGCTGGTATTTTGGCCACTGACACATTTTTCTCAAGCCAAGACAGTGTGTTAGTCTTTTGGATCTTTCTTGGAGATCCATCCAAAATGGAGAGGGAAAGTGGGACAGGTACCAGTTCATCCTTCATGAAATATTGCATATCTACATCTCTGGACTGGGCAATAACTGTCAGCTTGCTGAGTATCTGACAATCAAAAGTTATGGCTTGTGCTGTCAGCTTCTTCTTTTGTTTGATTGTTTTGTTGAGATTACCACATGATTTATGATCCTTTTAATGGGATCAAAGGGGTCTACTTCAGTCCTTTGCAGCCTACTGATTACAAACTGCTGCATTCCTTCTGTGCAATTCTTTTTACCATTCACAAACTTTCTGTAGTTTCAGGTTGAGACACAGTAGACTTTGCAGCTACATCACATGTGGCTGTTTGTTATTCCAGTTGTAGTGTGAAAAGGATTTGTCATTGTTTCTGTTTGTTACAATTTTTATATCATCTTGGACAGCAATGTTGTCTGCAGCCATATGCTTTGTGGTAGCTTTTTTTTGTGAGATCTGCTGATGAAAGCTACATTTCATACATTTGGTTTGTCATAGCTATTACCGGTGCCTTAAAATGTGCTGTCAGGTAATGCTTGGTCAGAGACTTATCTTTAAGGCAAATATGTTGCTACTTCCACAGTCCTTGTTGAGAGATTTTGCTTGATGGCCATGTCATGACCCACAGAAGGTCTTGCAATCCAGTATGCCACCCTCTGTCCATAAACTAGGGCATGATACATATTTGGCTTCTCCTCCTCTAAAAGTCTGGCTTCTGCTACATTTACACAAACCCACTTAGCATAATTCTCACAATCACACTCGAAGTCAAGTGTAATCATCTGTGAAAATGTCTCAAATTCCATGGACTTGTTATTTTCTTTTTTTGCTGTGATGTAATAATCCATTAGTAGTTGGGAGAAATGTGTTACCATTTCTTGTTCTCACAATATTATGCGTCTAAGTAGTTTTTTCCTAAGCTAACTAAGTGTCCATGAGCTTTGGAGTGATTGGGCTTTGTTCATGAAGTCTGCTAGAGCATTTTGTGCTTCCACTCTGTTTTCTCTGTATGCCTTCTCCACATGTGCTTTAATGCACATTCGAGCTTTCTCTCAGATGTGTCTCTTCTCATCTGCTGGGGGAACTTCACTGTTCATAAAATCGCTAAGTGCCATCCATTTCAAGCAATTTATTTCCTTATACATAAGTTTGTGGATTCTAACACAATTACATGCTTTCACTCTTAGAGCATTATTGAAACATCCCAGATGTTGACTTTCATAACAATGTTATTAAATCTACTTTCCAGCATCACATTGGCCTCTGTCATGCATGAAATTCATCACACAATGTAAACCTTCCATCTCAAGGTGGTTATTGTCAATTGCATGTTGTAGTAGATTGCTTCCACATACATGACAATAGATCAGCCCAGAGAATGGAACATATCCTGAAAATAGTCCATCATGTTATACACATCAGTTGCCAGTGCTGGAAACATTGAATTGTAGCCAATATACATGAAATTGTGGACCGAAAATCTTCTCAAATCAGCCCACTCTACAAATATGTCGATGTATTACATGGTATAAACAAACTCATGCTATTGTGTGACTAGAGACTTTTGCTTTAACCAAAGGCAAAAAAGTATGACAAAAATGCATAAAACATCACCTGGGACTAAATATTTCCTAAAACGGTACTATTTTGATTCTATATGTTGCATTATTTAAGAGCTTTCTGTCATTTTGATCAAATTAAACCATTTTTTTGAGTTATGGCTTTAAATATTATATGGTATTGAATAACTTGCACCACTTCTTGCATCTACATCCATGCTGGTGATGACTACCAGATATGTTCCTAAGGTGATAGAACTGATTTTTTTTTTTAGCTGAAGGGTTATCCTAACTCATTAATAAGACCCCATTTTAAAATCTGGCTGGTAGATTGTATTATTATGTATCCTGGTAAATGGTGATTATTGACTGCAGCGTATTCACTTAATCAAGAAAAACAGATGCAGGGTTAGTGTTTTAAAATGCTACAAAAAATGGGTTCCTTTCTTTGAAAGCCTCTGTTTCAAATATCTTCACAGTAATTGCCATGCAATGTTGTTTCCTTCCTTGTCCAAATGTTTGTTCCCATAGCAGGAATAATATTTTCTAGATAATGTTAATTTGTAATAGAAACTGATAGCTGCCAAAAAGGATTAGACGGGATGTCTGGGGGAAAAAAAGTTTCATTAAATGACATGATTTCTTTCATGAAGGAAAATTAATTTTTTAAAAAACTTTGTTGTTATATTAGGCAACAGAAAATGCAATGGTATTGCATAACTAATTCTTTCTCTCATGGCAGAATTAAGTTTACCGTTCAGAAAAATACTATAATAAATTGAAACAAAGGAATGTTTGAAGCATTCTTTAAAGTACATCTTTTAAGTTTGGCTTGCATGTTTTACTTAAGTCCTTTTCTACACTAAAGAGTTTGGTTTGTGCAAGGCAGCTTACATCAACGTAATTCTAAGTATCTATACTAAAATTTCACTCCCACCAATGTAACTTTCCCGCCTCCACGAGAAGTGTGGAATCAGTGTTGATGTAGTTGGACCACTACAGCGTCAGTGGTAAACACTGTTTACATCAACTGTTGCTGGCTTTAAGAAGTCATCTCACAATGCTCCACACTGATAGTTCAATTGTTGCAAGGTGCTCCTAGTGAGGATGCACACCACCGACACAAAGAGCATAATATAGACACTCACAAGCGATGCAATTACTGCAAGAGCTGTATGCTGAAATAAGTTAGGTTGACTTACTTTTGTAGCGTAGACACGTCTTAAGTCTGTGCATATTGTTAAAAAACAAAATAAAATAACTCCCCTACTTTTTAGAGTGAAGATTGGATCTTTCTTCCCCTTGCTTCTTTTGATTAAGTGTTTAGAAATGCACTAGCTATGCCTCTGTTGTGTTTCAGAAAAATTACAGGTAAGACTGTGCAACACTCTGTTAGAAGAAGGCAAAGGTTTTCCTTTATTTTTACTCTGTATGAAATGAATCTATTCATATCACTACTGTTGTATTGTATACCATATATAGGATTGTTTCTTTTCCACAAATTCACACAAATAAAATAAAATAAGTTAAATGACTAAATAAGATTACACAAAAAATGTACAATCCATGTACTGGATACATTGTTTATATGTAAGATGTGTAAAGAGTTTACAGTGATGTTAATCCTCTGGGTACTGACACAAGGCATTTCTTCTTGCCTTTTGAGAAATATTCAAGCATAATTATATATATATATATATATATATATATATATATATATATATATATAAGTATGCTCATATCTATATATTTGCATGGACATAATTTAAGACTTGGATAAAATGTGCATTTACAATCATAATTATCCTATAATTATTCCTTGTTACTAGGAAGTCATAACATCACAACTGGCTTTTTTAGACTATGGTTCATTTCCTATGGGCATATATATTGATGCTGAAAAAATGTTTTACTTTTCTCCTGACTCCTTTGTATTCATATACTGGAATCTCCTAAGCAATATACTATAAACTTTTAAAACATTTACAGGAAAACACAATTGTCCTAAGTTTAGCCAAAGCTATTCCAGGTAGGCAGGTTTTCTTCTAGCTATCAGAAAATATGTAATTTAAAAAATACTAGATCATTGTAGGTTGAGTAATCCAAATCCATAAGTAGGTGGCAACAGCCCATAGAGTATCAAATTAGATTTTGCTCAAATTCTGGGGGAAAACAATGGAATTTAAGTGTAGTTCTTTCAAATTAAGTGTTACTACTTACAATGTTTCACATTTAAAATGACAGATAGAGAAAGGCTGAAACAAATTAACAACACCCAAGACAGTCATCCAAATGGAATTCAGATATTTTACAGAACACCAGAAAATGTATCCTTCTGGAGCCCCCTTTTTTCATTGGGGTTCTAGGCAGGAAACTGCCCAGATGTCTCTGGTTATGGGATCTCATCCTGTAATGATCTGTGTGGGCAGAGCCCATGTAGTACAGAGTCCCACTAAATCCAATGGGACTCTATGCAGCACTGTTGCTTGAGGAATAATAACATGACTTTCAAAAATTGAATTCTTGTCTATTCCTTGAATTATAAATCTTATTAGGGTCAGATTGATCTTTCTGGATTGCATTACCAGTCAGTTAGGACTCAATAAGTCAATTTAAAAAATCAGCTAAGTAAAACCAACCCCTTAAGTGGCACAGTGCAGTGAAGACACTGTGCTGAAGGGGAGTTAGGAAGTTGATGGGAGTTATGCAAGCTATTCTGCGTAGCTTGTGTAACTCCCATCAACTACTGCTGAATTTTCCTGGCAGTGTAGATTGGTCCTCAATGCAGCAGGAATCTGGGTTATTCTCAAACATCTTCATAACATACACTATAGACTGTATTTCACTGAAGGAACTTGAGAAATTTGGCATTGTAAGTTTTCTTTCTTACATTGAAAAACTGAATCCTGGTGAAAAATAAGACTCTAAATCAAAATCATTTTTCCACAGCATGACTACATATAGAACGAATTTAGGTCTGTAAAAATTTAACCCTAAGCTTTTTAAAGAAATTGTCCTTAGCATCTTTTAGAAAGCAGAGTTGTATAGAGAGTACCGTGATCCAATCAAATCACTTCATACAGAATGGATGTAATTTTTTATGAGGAGGTGAAGGGGAGAATAACATATGGAGAAAATCAACATGAATAAAAATAGACTAAAAGCTGTAAACCATTTTTGGTTTTATTTTGGAAAAAATTCCACCATGAATTTCCAACTTATGTCCAGCAATTTTATCAGTGAAATGCTATGTCAGGGAACATTCTCTTGCAATTTCTAGCCTGAAATTTTTTATTTTTTTTTTAAACTTTTCCAGCAGAGGAATCCAACCCAGAAAACACTTGGTATGATGTGTACTTCCTATACAACAAACAATAGGACCTCTATTTAATCATAATAAATATTATTAAATGCTGCATCGGCTTTTGTCAGATTGGCCTAATTTTTACAGAATGAAAGGTTTCTGAAATCTCTGCATGTCTTGAAAACCTCCATATTTTCCCATGAAGAAATATAGAAGCCTTTATATAATTGAGTCTGGATTATTTTTCTAATTTTTCCTGATGCCTGAACTAGAAGTGAGTAGCTACAGCTATTGTGTGCTTGTATCCAGAGGATTAACAATTTTTTTCCCAGGATTTACATGCAACTGGAAGCCAGTGTGCCACATCTTTCTTAAATATTACTGAGAAATATTTATAAAAAGGAAAAAACACATCATTGGATATTCTGAGGTTTCATTAATTAAACCCTATCAGTAGGTTAAAAGTGAATCTTATTTTATTTTGCACATTAAAACTAAATATGATTTGAATATATTTACAGTGGGGACAACCATATATAAAGCTACTTGTACCTGCTGGGCACATAAGAGAAGCTGTCTTAGCGTTCATTGGAAACCTTCAACAACTGGAATTTCTATAAATTTTACAAGCAGCTTATATTACAGCATTTTTACACACAATTTTCTTTTTAAATTACAGACTTAAAGTTACATTAAGAAGCCTACACAGAATTCCATCCACAGGAAGTAGTCACACATTCCTCCACCCCCCCCCCCCAATCAAACTTAGATTGTCTCTTGATTTAAAGAAGTTTTTTAACTGATTTTGTTTTGAATAAAAAATATTTGATAGTGGAATGCATGTATTGTTCCTGACAAAATGGATGGATAGAAAAAAGAATATCAGGAGGAAAATAATATAACTCTTCATCTAAGAAAGACATCTTCTTTGTGTCCAAGATAGGATTTACTAGCTTTCTTTTATGCTGTATAAGGAGTATCTCATCCAGCACAAGGTTCAGTCAAGACTGCCTTATCTTTCCAGAACATCACCTTGAGCTCCGGTAGAAGAGCATAATTGGGGTGTATTTATAATTACATCCATCCAACATTCACCTCCTGGCTTCTTCTTTCTTTGCAGAGTAATGTCAGTAATTTTCTTTAGTAAACTAAGCTAGAATGACAAGAGCTCCTTAGCCTAATAGGTTTAGTGTGCAGTATCTAGGGTTATATATAATTCTTTACTGAAAACCTGCAGTGACTGTCTATAAGGCTGTAAAATTAACATTTAAATCACCAGAATATTCTCTAGACAATGGTAGTTTACAGCCATAATACTGCATCAGCTGTGAAATCTACCTAGTATCCTTCTGTGTTTATGTAATCCCTAGTTTACAAGGACATTAACCAATGTGAAATCTGCAAGGTAAAGACATGATTAGTAATGGACTCATCGCTGAAAACTGGCAGGTGGAATATGGGTTGAAACATAGCTTGCATTAGTCTAGGAAAGAAAATCCAAGAGAGCAAGATACTGTCTTTGTAACATTGTAGCCCAATTCATCACTATAGAGGTATCTATTTGGCATCAAGATATTAAGATCAAATAAAATATTATGTTTCATGCTTCATTTATGCTATTTTCCCCCAAAATACAAATATAGGTAAACTGAGTCAGTATAAACTAAAAATCAGAAGCAGGAGGCATCAGGAAGACTTTTAACACATTTCTCTTCCTTACCATAGAAAACATATAATATCGTAAGAGTGCCTTGCATCCAAAGAATTAAATCACTCATTTAATCAATGATTTCAAATAATAGAGTGACAAATTGCCCAATTCATCTCTATTTGCTACTGACTGATGAACAAATGGAAATGTGCCTGATGAATGTGTTAAGTATAACATACATATAAAACAAAAAAGGGAATTTGAGAGTCATCTTTGTGACTATTACATAGATGATAACAGTGTCCCAAAATGTATTAGTTCCAAAGAAGTTGCCGTGTTAGTCTAGGTCAGCAAAACAAACAAGGAGTCCTGTGGCACTTTTAAAGACTAACAAATGTATTTATTGCATGAGCTTTCGTGGGAGAAAATCCCACTTTGTCAGACACTTTGAAGATGTTCCATTCTGTAAGCTTCCCATCTTCAAAGCACCTGAAAAAGTGGGATTTTCACCCACAAAAGCTCGTGCGATAAATAAATTTGTTAGTCTTTAAAAGTGCCACAGGACTCCTTGTTTGTTTTAAAAATGTATTAAGAAATTAACAGAAAGGGAAAGACAGTCCCTGCCCTAAAAAGTTATTCTTTGTGCTATGATGACCCACTTGGGGAAATAAAATGAACAAGGATTTGTTTATTTGTTGTGCATACTTTTGACCACCAATTACGGTAAATTTCCTTTAACTCAGTACTAAGGATTCAGCTCTTCAAATTCAATTCAGAATTCTATTTACATAAATATTCACAAACCTAACAGATTTATATATGTAGTAAAGTTAACTCTTAGGCTGTGACTATATACACTTACACGTTAAAGCCTGAAATAGCTGAGTTGTCAGACATGCCTTTATAACTGGTGCTCATGTATAAAGGTGCTGTTTCCGGATACGGTTGCCTGTTGCGATGGAGTGAAGTTTGCCAGAGGAATCACCTTGACTGGATCTTCACTGGTACAATGTCTTTCACAAGTGTTGTAGAACTGGGGCCGTGGACCACCTTGGCTTTTGTCAGTATCATCCTTTGGAATGGGCCTTCCTAGCGTGTGTCTTCCGTCAGGCCTGGTTCCTCGACCCCATCCTTGCTGGAAGCCAAATGATGGCAAAGGGGGATTGGATTGTTGATACTGTGTCAAAGAAGGTGGCATCCAGCAGTTGTCAGAATGGCCTAGGATAAGACATTCTTGTGTGCAGGTTTCAGAAGCTTCAGCCAGTGCTTTTTGGAGATTAACTTCAATAGCTGGTGGGGGGGGAAATGACAAGAGATTATCTAGAGCTCAAAAGATTCTGCAGAGAACAGACTGTGCCTTTTGATATGGGCCCCAGTCCAGCAAACACTTATATGTGGTTGCCAGGGAACTACAAATGTGTGTGTGTGGGCAGGCTCAGGGCTAGAATGGTCATTAGCAGTATAATAAGAAACTTTAATATTTACTGTAGAGACAATACCACATCTTGTATCCATATAATGTTCTCACAGTTCTCCTATTTTCTCTCCATAGATACAAAATTGTCACGTACATTATAAATCAACTTGTAAAGATTATAATAAATTAACCCACATTCACTAAAAGGTTTGCACAGAATTCGCTTGTACAAACTTTACTATTGTTAAATAAGACATTTCTGAATATAGTCCTTGAACATTTGATTCTTTTTTTAAAAAAGGGCAAAGTAAAATTAATCTGGGCACATCACCTATAAGATTGAAAGAGGTACTTGAGAATTTTAAGAATGAAAGACACTGTAACAGCTATTGTAATGAGAATTGCTTTCTCTGTGCCTCCTATATTTGAAACCTTGACAAATCATAGGGTAATAGCAGGAGAAATTGTAGCCCTCCCTGCAGTATGAGATGTCAAATCATGATATCTTGCGTAAATGTAGCAGGTTTCATGCACTTCGAAAAGGATTATAGAGACATTTTAATTTGTTCAAAGATATGTTACTAAAATTCCATGACAAATTTTTATAATACCTAAAATGTAACATACTATACGACTGTACCTGAAGTAATGTTGGTCAGTTACATTGAAAGGCTGTTGACCTTGCTATGTATTGAAGCTTCTAATGACACATTAAGTTAGATCTACCAATCCTTTCCCTGTAAGTGGTTTCAGAACATATGTTTGATATATTTGGGGGTTTTTTGTGTGTGAAGACTATCTGAATAATCATCCCAAATAGCTGAAGGGATTCAATGAAAGAGTTTATTGTGTCCGCTGCATACAACTGAATAAACAGGCCTTCTCTCCGTAAAGGAGGATACTTCCCCCCCTAACTTTTAAAAGTGTCTTAGTGTTTACGAAGAAAAAAAAAACTTTTAGAAATGGATTCTGACATTCTACACCGTTAAAAAAAATTATGCAATAACTGCCGTCTAAATCTAAAGCAATACAAGGTTCCAAATGAAATATTTTGGCTTTTTGAGGTCTATATAAAACCTCACTGCATTACAATTTTTTTCAAAAGTATGAATATGGTTAAATGTACATAATCTACTCCATGCAAGGCCTGTATATCTATGCTTACAGATGTACTGTAATGTGTATACACCATATGACATATAGAATACAATTATTTTTGTGAAACTACTACTGATAAGTAGGAAATTGCCTACTATAAAATATCTTGGCTGGCATTATGAAAATATCAGACGCTAAATTACTCCACATAAAATACACTGAAAAAGCATGTCTCTGGTAATGAAATATTGGGCTTTTCAAAAAAGCAAGTTTGCTCTGATAGACTGGGTAGTTCAGCACCTCTCTTGTCAATTTGTCTCAATATTTCTTTGAATTTAATCCCGACAATGATTTGGCACTACTAAAATACAGATCCAGTTATGCTGGATAAAGGGCATCCTTTAAATGTAGGAGTCACTCAAGTGTTAAAGCCCAGGCATTTAAAAAAAAAAAAAAAAAAAGTTATTGCAGTTTATTTCTGTCTTTCCAGCATCTGATAGTAACTTTTAGTAGACACATCTGCTAAGATACATGTAGTCAAGTCTGCATTAAGTTCTTATTTCATGAGATTGAGTGTACTAATTTATACTTGTGTAAATCAGGGGTAATTCATTGTTACATATATGCTATTGACTTCACTGAGTTACTCTGATTTTATACCAATTTGAATACAGGCAGAATTTGACCATTTTCAAGCATTAGTAAGACTTCTGACATTTCAAGCATCTATGCTTTTTCTTTCATATGAAGTCTTTTATTTTCTTTTAAAATTAAAATGGACATGTGTTTATACACACATGAATATTTATTTAAAGAAATCAAAATGTTTAAGATTTTTGGCTGTATACCAGAGATCATATAGTCCTTAAACTGTACCAGTATCTCAACATCAGGAAGGAAACAGACATAAAAAGAAATGGCAAGACAGCAGTGATTTCCAGTGAAGATGCTAGATGAGGCAATTGAGGACTATAGACAACTCCTCGAAACGTCCTCTACAGCCATTTTGGCATATCATTTTAGAGGGATATTGTGTGTCATGTTTTGCCAGATTAACCCTGGGTTCTGAACACACTTAAAATAAAATATTTTTCATGTTTGTTAAGAGACACTTACCTTTTTCTCTTAATAGACTAATATATTTCTCTGATTTTCAACTTAGGCACAAATTTAAGAAAAGAATCCTGGCAAAATTTAAGTCATAAATAAGATATATTCATTTCTTAGACTGTAAGCTATGTCATCTCTGATCTTGTAGTTAACTCCTTTGTGTGCAAAGAGTGAGGGCCTAAAGGATAAACTCTTCGGGTCTGTCTACACTGCCCACTAAGCCTTTGTCTGTGGGACCTAAGCTTGTAGATTCAGTGTTTTCAAGACTGTGCTTGAGAGTCTAAACTGCATTGTAAACCAGGGTTTACAATTGCTGGACCAGGGTCTCATAGGCTATGCTACACTTGTTAATTTAAGTCGACTTTAACTAAGTTGACTTAGTTAAGTCGACTTAGTGTGTCTACATTTAAAAATAAAGTCGACTTAAAGGGGAACTTAAAAAGTTGACCTAGACCATCCACACTGGACGCCTAGTTCGACTTCTAGGGGCTTAGGGGGATCTAGGCGAGGTCCACAGGGGCAGGGGGGGCACCCTTTGCCCAATGCCAGGGGGCTCAGCCTTTGCCTTTGCCCCATTGTACCTAGGTACAATGGGGCAAAGGGGGACAGAGACCCTGGCAGGGCATAGGGGCAGGGTGGGGGGGCCCCCCTGTGGGGGGGCATGCCAGGCTCCTCATGTGCCCCCCCCCCGGCAGGGAGAGCATTGGTGTAGCCCTGGGGTATCCCTAAATAAACTTAGGGCTCCCCCACATCTACACTGGCTTAAGTCGACTCTAGGGAGTCGACTTAAGCCTTAGGTCTATTAGAAAGGTGGTGTTATAAAGTCGACTTAATTTTAACTAAGTCGACTTTATTTTCCTTAAGTCGACTTAAGCAAGCTGCTTATTTCGACTTAAGGAAAGTGTAGTGTAGACGTAGGGTAAAGCAAGTCGACTTAATTTACCAGTGTAGACACAGCCATAGACATGCTAATGTATCCACACTGCCCTACACAGACTTTCTTACTTGGGTTTGCAATTTAAGCTGTGTCTACACTGCAAAATGGCAGGATTTGGACTCAGGGTCTGACCTACCCCTTCACAGCAGGGTTATAAGACTTGGGACCTGAGTATTGATGACCTAAATCATACTGTATTCTGCCTGGGGAGAAAGAGGTTGGGCTCACACCTGAATCAGAACCCAGGCTTAGTGCACAGTATAGACATATCTTCAATGGCCAGGACCTTACCTAACTTATGTTTGCACAAAGGCTAGCACAGTGGGCCCATGATTGTGGTACTGCCTGGAGTCTCTAATCATTGTAACATATTAATAATGTACACCTTTCACAAATTTTACTGAGGGATAAGACCATCTCATCTAAGCATCTTCTCTGGACAGTTGAGGGAGTAGAAGAGGCAATAAAATGCATTTAGCAAACTTAAGCAAACCCACAAATTCATCTCTGCAGGATGTCTGACTTTAGACCAAATGTCCTTCACAGTGGAGTTAAATAAATATATGCCATGCTGATTTTAAAAACACAAATTGCTTAACTAATGGTCTTGCTTCAAAAGAAACAAAAGTCTGAAAGATAAAATAATTTTAAAATCTAAATTGGCTGTATATAGGAAATACCATCAATGTAGATCTGAGACAGACACACACAGGAGACTGGGCATGCTGCAGGAAATCAAACAATTGTGACTGCGACAATGAATATATTGTGAAACAGGCAGGTCCTTAATATCTGCATTTAAAGGGATCTTGGAAAACCTCAGAAACTGATCTGCAGCAATAAAATGTTCTAGTAAGGATAATTGGGATGCAAAATAGTTTGTGTTTGGTAAAGAGCAAAAAAAAAAAAAAAAAGACAGCTGTATGAAATATCATGTTTTCAGTCCAATAAAATAATTCATCAGCTCTTGGTTGAACCTAAAATGAAGTATAGTGAGTATTCTGCATGAATATTCACCAGACCCTATCTTTTTTGCACTTGCTTTTCCCAGGCAGTGTTATGTATGTTCTTTTTTTCTGTGAGTAATTCATTCTCCTTTTTCCTCCTACTTTGTTGTGCCTTCAGCCCCCCGCCCCCACCCACCCATTGAGAGTCTCATTGAATAACAATTTGGTACTGGTGCTTCCCTGATGTCTAAACTAGGGTTTAGCCACAGAGTATTACTCTATTTTTTTATTAATTCTCTATTAATAGGACAGAAGAGTTTCACACAGGTGAAATATTATACTAGTAGTACCAGCTGGAAGCATAAACATTGCAGTTGATTTCTGAGTATTTCAATTGTGGATCACTGTTACTGATCTAGAACAGAAAAAAGACCATTGTCATTATATGGTTATGTTCTTAATCACCACGAGAGAAAATGCTGATGCTACTTCCATGAGGAAGAAAGAGGCTGCACAGCTAAGGTGAGTGGGAAGTTTAAAGTTTAGGAGGCCGATTACCAGAGGCAGTGTGACTGACCAGGGTGCATTTTGGATTCACTCCTTTGACTTCCCTCTAGAGCAGTGGTTCTCCATCTGTTTACCACTGTGGGCCAAATCTGCAGCTGTGTGTGTGTGGTATGTGGACCACATCCACACAATATATATAAATACTACTTGTATGGCCCTGAGGACATCACAAAGGCTGCAGATGTGTATTGATTGGGTCGCAAATGGCCCTCAGCCTGTAGGTTGAGAACCACTGCTTTACCTGTTACATTCCTGTCCATGGTTGTATCTGTGACAAGCCGACCCGAGCAAAAACATTTTCAAACTTTTTTTGGCAAAAAATGCAGATTCACCAACATCAAAACGTTCTGCGAAGTTGATCAGTATCGTCTAATTGTTTGAGCTGGGAGAAATAAATTCTGAAAAGACTAAATGTTTGTTTTGACATTTTCAAGATGAAACATTTCATTTCTTCACGTCAAAACTATTTTGATTTGAAAACTGATTTTAAATAGCTAGAAGTTTCAACAAAAAAACCAAATAAATAAATTTGTTAGTCTTTAAAAATGGCACGGGACTCCTTGTTTGTTTTGCTGAACTAGCCTAACATGGCTACCCCTTTGGAACTTGTCAACAAAAAACAAATCCATTTTCTATTGAATGAAAAGTTACATTAGTGAGAGATGGGAGGGCTGTTTCAGTACTAGGAAAACCTGTCTGTTTGCTTTTCAGTTTCTCTTCAATAAAGGTTCGGTATGGAGCCCAGAGGAGCTGTCTCCTCATTCTCTTATTATAATCCACCTATACAACACCCATAAGCGTCACTGGCACCTGAGCCCGTCTCCACCAGATGAGCTGAAGAAGGTCCTTGATGCTTCTTGTCCAGTAGCTTCTGAAGATCATATTTTTAGCAGCCATGTGTTGCTTTGTACTTGCTACTGCAATGGCAGAATCTCTAGCGAGTTCCCTCTTATGTGCCGGAAGAACTGAGGCTTTTCCCCCTGACATCAGGAAAAGGAGGATGAATTCTTAATATTCCCATATAACAACAAATACTGGGAAAAAAGAGACCTAGATTGCGGTCTGATATTCCCACCTTTACTGACCTCTACTTTAGAGCACTCATGCCCCCTCACCAACTTCTGCATCTTTTCATTTTATAGTGTGAGTTGTGCTTTAAAGGAAAAGCATTTTCGGTATATAGAATGGATTGTGCTCATGCACAAGGATGCTAATTTATTTTACCTTTAGATTAGCAACTAACCGGGGGATTATGTTTATTTAATTTGCCTGCCCCAGAACAAACATCCTTTTTAAAGAACTATTCTGCCAGGTGAATTTCTGGCTTCTCAGAGCAGTCAAGTCTAAATAAAAGCACAATATGTATAAGGCTTCCTCCATTGTTTCATAGCCTTTACCACTTGTAAGTCAAATCAGTTTTCAATAAATATATGTAAAAATCACTACAATATTCCCAATAGTTACCCTTCAGTCAGAAACTGATCATTTAACCTAATTTTCTTTTTCAAATATGTGCAGAGAGGCTTTTTCTAAAGATAGGGCAGGATGGCACATACAGTAAGTATAAATGTTGATAGGCTATTTTCCCTGCATTAACTGTTCATGGTTGAACAAAGAATCATGCAAAGGATATCTTTTCCTCTCAAATATGTAAAGGAACTCAAGCACCCAAAAAGGACACAAACAGGCACAGACACATGACACTTGAATGTGTGCAACAAAACTGTATATTTCGGTGCCATTATTTCTAGTCAGCCATCTCTATATCCCACTGTGAAGAACACTTTCTGAGAACATTCTAAAAAGCAAGGATTGTTATCATTATATCAATCGATTCTTCTAATTAGATTGGGCCTTTGATCTAGAACCTACTACTTACTGTTGAGAGTTGTACCTGGATTATAAATGACTGTCGCTTCCATAACACCTGCTCCTGGGAAAGATGATCATATGGTAAAGAATCAGTCAAGACATCTGGTTCCTGTTACCATCATGCTACAGACTTTCTATGTGCCCTTGAGCAAGTGACACAGAGTCCGATTTTCAGAAGTGCTCAGCTCCCGCACGCAAGGCTTGAGCTTTCAAAAAAGCTGAGCAAACAACATGCTGAGTTCTTCTGAAAATACTCACAACTCAGTTTTCCCATCTGCATAAAATGGGCAACAATGCTTATCTAGCTCACAGGCACTTCTTAATTAATGTCTGAGTGAAGTGTAAATATCCAGGGATAGAAACGCTTAGATGTATCTATTCTACCCTTAAACATACCATATCAGTGCTGGTTTTGTGCCTGCTTTGGTGTATACAAACAACTGCCTTTTCTGGCTTTAAAAAACAAAATCTGTCTTTAAAAGGAAAATTAGAAAAGAAGTTAAACATAGCTTAAAATATTTAGGCAGACTAAGTTGTCTAGTTGAAGTCTTAACAAAAAGCCAGTCCTGAATTTGACACATTCCGGATGTGAACCCTCCAACATTACAGTTAGCACACTCTTGTTTCATTATAAAGCAAGCAACAATTAGCACATAATTAAGCAAATTGCCCATAATTATGCCATTGCTGAGCTATTTTTCATATTTTCACAACACAGCAGATACACGAATACATAGCTGGTGGTGCCAATGCTATTCCATCAGCAGCAAAAAGTGCCTCTCATTTACTGAAGCATTTCTTATTAAACAGCTCCAGTAGCACTTTTAGTGCTATCTGCTCAGCAGGAACTCACCAGAGTGATGCTGATGACAACCTTAATCTGCTCATGTTGGCCAATAGCTAATAAGAAATGGATCTCTCTTGTTTTGTGCAGGATGTGGTACTCAATCTAAGAAGGAATGGAGCCCTAATATAGGGAAATTATGGTCCAGAATTACCCTGGTGACCAAAACTAGCCACTTGGGTAACATATTTTAGCAGCCTTGGCTATGAAAGAGACCAGAAGCGACAGTAAAAACTGAGGGGAAAAAAAGAAAGTTGAAATGGTCTGTTAGCATAAGCTGGATTGCTTTAATGAGGTCAGCAGCAAGACACTTTAATGCAGAAATTCCAAATGATTGCTATTATAATATACTCTACCTTTTTGCTTTAATAATAAAATACCGTTGGGAGCTGATTGCTATGAATATTGAATAAAAATAAGATAGTGTGATTATTCCAGGCTTCGAAGCCCTTATTCAAAGGCCCACTAAAGCATACACTAGAACAAGGCAGATTTCTTTAATAGTCTTCAATCTGATATACAGGTCCATTCTCTACTGCGTCAAGAAAAAAAAACATACATTAACAATGGGAGACTCTCCAACTGTTCTATCTGGGTTCAGTCTGAATGTGTACTGAAAAATGTAACTCCTTCTCTGAGGTATCAGATCTTTCTGAGCCCACAGCATTAGGCTGGAAATTTTGCAAGAACAGCATACCTGCTATCTCTGGACTTCAGTCCAGCTGGAAACAATGGAGTAACAAATTGTTTCCTGATATTTTAAGTTTTGACCAGAAACTGGAAAAGCCTTCCCAAGATTTTGTTGCCTTGAAAAAATAGTTTAATTTACTATCATTTCTAAAAATGAGCAAAATTGGATTGAGGCACTTAATCCAAACTGAATTGTTCAATTTTATAAACAGAATATACTCTTACATTTTGGGAACTACTTTGGATATAGCTCTACAACTCCCATTCAAGTCAATGGAAGTGCTTCAGGTCAACTCCCAACAAATTTAAGATAATGTAGAGGTAGATATCAGCAGGGTTGCCTGAAGGTGTCAGCTCCACTCCTCTTCTATTTTTAACCAGTGCATTCCCTTTCCAAAATTTAAGTAGAAGCTATGTCTTTCCTGGAGAGAAAAAAATGTAGTTTTACACTGAGATAGCTAACATGAGTAGCCATCTCAATGTAAAATCCTAATGAAGTCAAGGCTTGGGTATTTCTACTTCGATGTAGTTGCTCAATATAAATTCAGATGGCAAATATAGGAATCACTATAAGTAGTTACACTGTGGTTAAAAGCTTCTTGTGTCCATTAGGTTTTGACTCCGAGAATGCTATTTTGCTGAATAAAACCCCACAATGAAGACAAAGCCAGAAATAAAACTCCAATAAATTGTTCAAAACATGAACCTTCTTAGGAGACTTCAAGGCCTCTGCATCTCCTTGCTCGATCGGGCTGTTTGCAAAGTCTGGAGTAGCATATAAATGTACTGGGTTGTTTTCTAAGGGTTGGTGACACAGAGACATACTGAGATTGGGTTAGGAAGAGCAGCCAGACAGATGATCACACTGTTAGGGACAGAAGATATTCTAAGGTAAAAATAGTGCTATCAACTATATTTTTTTCTTTCTTACTGTTAAGGTGTACCTTGATATATAAACCCCTTGTTTACAAAGAAGAGGGTAGACTCATTAAAGTGGAAAGGTGTAATGGAATAGTTTGTTCTCAGCGATCAAAAACCTTATTTATCATTTCATCAGAAGTTTCTAAAGCATTTCAAAACTTGTTTAGATGCAAGTCTCATTCTCCTATGACAATATACCTATCCTTGGTTGACACAAGACAGGGACCGACTTGCTGGGCCCCAGATTAGGATGCTATTAGGTAACAGTGAGCATGCGGGAATATAATCCAATTCCAGCATCTGATTTTTTTTTCAGAGCTGCTGAGTACTGACAACTTCTAATAATGTCCATTTAGGGGTGTCAAACATGCAATCTATTTGGCACATGACTGTGCTCCGTGGGACCACACTCTCTCCCTAATAGAGAGAGTGCCCTGGTATTTCGATTTATGGTGTGTACAGCCCAATTGAAGTACATTTAAATCAAATCTGGCCCGCCATAGCAAATGAGTTTGACAGTATAGGCATGTCCATTTAAGGGTACATGTTATTTATAAATGGAATCTCAATATGCAAAATGGTAATAAATGATCAGTAGATTATAAATATGTTATAGACACAAATAGCATTGGGTACTCGACAGTTATAAATACATCATTGAAAAGTATTAGAGATAGTTATAAGCACCATTTTGGCTTCTTGGAGTCCATAAGAAACAACTGATTAAACATTAAATAATCCACCTATTAATCATTTATTGCTCATTATAATGGATCTTTAATATAAAGTATAACCAAGATTAAAATTGGATTTCATACTAGGCAATAATTTAAATGGCTACACTGGAAATTTGCTGCCTTTACATCTGTTTTACAGGATTCAGGGTCATATTTTTAATAATGTTGAAGCACCTAAAATGCGGACATGAGTTTAACACTGGAAGTTGAGGCCCAGATTTTTTTTAAGTATTTAGGTGTTGCAATGCCTAATGGATTTAGGACCCTAGATCTCTTTTTCAAAAGTGTCTTCTTAGGCACTTAAGTCCTGGGAGTTAGAAACATAAATGTCTTTGAGGCTCTGGGCATAGGACCTCAAGTCCCACTGATTTTTAATGAGACTTAGATGTGTAAGTCCAACATTTAGATCCTCAAAGACCCTACACAGCTGCTGCTTAATGCTTAGAGGACTAAAGTTTTGCTGCTAAAATCCCTTAGGTGCCTAAATTTCCACCAGTGGGCATACACAAAGCCACTTAACCCCTAATGCTGCTTGGTGCCCAAATCCAGCAGGATTCTGAAACTAGGTGTGTCCTTGGGATGTGAAATATCTTAGAACAGCTGTACTCAGACTGGTGGGCCTACCAAGGGAGGCACAAGCTGAGTGTTTTTTGTTTGTTTAAAAAGCTCCTGCTGTCAGCCCACGTGGCTGGGGCTCATACAGAGGAGCCATGCAGGGGATAAAAGGGACAGATGGAGCCCCATCCCCCTGGGCTGGCAGCAGGAGTCAATGGTGGCATTGTAGGTGGGGGCTTGCAGGTGCTGTAGTCATGCCAAAATTTGCCTTAGCTCTCCCATAACCATTCCTCCCAACACAAAGGTCAAATGGGCTGAAGCTGAGCCAGGCCTGTACCGTGCAGTACCGTGCCCCTAGCAAGAGGTGGGCGGCTGGGCCAGGATGCGGGACGGGGTGTGTCCCCAGGTAGCCACTTGCATAGTTGCAGCTCACGAGCTTTGTCCTCCACTAGCTGGCAGCAGCACAGGGATGGGGTGGATCAAGTGGACCACGAAGGCAGATGAGCAGGCACTGGTGTCCAAGCTCAGTGAGTGGGGTGGCAGGAACCCCTCCAAGCAGGGAGCTAAGTCAGGGACAATCTAGAGGTTAGGAGAGGAAAGCTGGGTAAGGGGGCCACCAGCACACTTCTTTCCTGCTGACAGTTGTTATATTGTTTTAGTAAATTATGGGGAAGTGCATGTTTTTTCACAACTCAGGAAAGCTCACTATAACAATGTCTGAGAAACCTGTCTTAGAATAAAGATACTCTTAAAATCTGCACGTCAGTACAGAGAAGAGTAAGGCTATGCATTCACTGAAATGCAATGCATCTGTAAAGTTTTATGGTTTGTTTTGGAATTCTCATGCAAGTAAAAGACAGTAAAAGTGACTAGCTAGGTATATACCTCAACAAAAGATGTTTTACATCCTAACTAATAAGTTTGGACTGAATGATACTGCAGCATCTGCAGTCTTGAACTTTCCTGCTTGAACTCACTCAGCCTATAGAGCCACATTTAGGTTAGTGTCTGGGTTTTATTTTATTATAACATATTCCAAATTATAAACATGACACTTTGCTAAAAAGCCCCATTTCTAAACTTTAAATTACCTAGGTTTTTTTTAGTACTGTAAAGTTTATATTAACATCGAAGAGTTCATCATAACATATAAAGTGTAATGAATAGCTTAAAACTTAAAGTACGTTGATTAGAATAAATGGGAATGTAAGTGCTTCATAAGATTTAAGGTATACATAACCACGTGTTTGTTTAATATTTAATTAGCAAGCTCACTTTCGTACTGCTCCTTGTTAATTATTGATAAAGGGTTCATTTATTTAAGATGGAATATAAATTTAAATCTAAATCACTTTGGATGTAAGGTCAAGCTACAGTGAGATAAATGGTTCATGCTCTAGTAATAACTGCTGAGCTAAACAAATAGTAAAGAGAAAAGAGTAAAATTTACAGTTTCCCTCATATGTGAGAAGACAATGGTGCATGTGGCCCGAATGATGTAGACAGCTCTTGTAATGATACAGAGTTGCTGGCAATAAACCCAATATCTGGGTATGAACACATAGCAGGGCACAGGGTTTCAGCTGATACTTTTCTATGGACTAGCCGGAAAGTATCTTTTTTAATATGAATTTTGATCAGGGATCTTGCGACACTGCACATGATTTACTGTGTCTATGGGTATATAAAACTTTACTCAGTATCTTTCAAGATTTAACTCTTGTTTGCTGTAAGATAAGGAACTTTTCAATGAGAAGCTGTAGCAGCTTAAACAATGGTCAACAGAGAGTGACTGCCTGATCAACTGATCCCTATAAATTAAGAATTCTGCCCTAATAATGTTAATGGGGACAGCATAAACGAACACAACTGTAAGTTTCAAAGTCATATGCAATTTTATGGATTTAGCTAATCATCTAAGAAAATGCTTACTTAAACGCCCACATAATCTTGGGCCTGATTCACTTTAAGGTGGCGTTTCCCAAGTATGGAGTACAGAAAATGATCTTAGAGCAAAAGGGTCATAGAAAGAGCCTTCAATTGTTCTCTAGAGCCTCAGTTTTTGTGTTTTATAAAAAGTCAGTCTCTAGCAGTTATTGTTGCACAGAAAATCTTCTAAAATGTGACGCAAATGTGTAATAATCAATATATACATATGCACCTGAGTTTGCACACAGCCTGAAACAATAATTGTTGCAATAATTTCAATGGGTGCTAACTCATTAGATGATACTTTATATTTCAATTTCGTTTGTTTCACTTCTTACAAAAGCATGTAAAAAAGGAGAAATATAACAGACCTCCATCTATTTTCTCCCAAAATGAGGGGTACAGAAGATGTATAAATAAAGACATGATGGGCTCTAACACTATATGATAGATGGATTTCAGGAGAAAAAAAGGTATGAATTATATCAATTTTTTTAAATGGGGCTTGGCTTTCAAACATTTGGAAATACTATTCTAAGGACCTTCAAGTTTCTGCTGAGATGAACTTTAGTAATGGGTCTGATGCCCAGAGCAAACCCTTTTTCGTACCTGGGAGGAGGGGCCTGCAGTGCATGCACCAGTCTCTACTGATTGATGCATACTTGGTCAGCCTCCCCCCAAGTAGGTGGAATTGGACAGAGAAAGGGACCTCCTTTGATTTAAATTCTCCCTCAGGAAGACACACAAGGCAACAATCTGTTTTTCTAAAACTAATCCTCCTGAGACCCAGTGGCTTCAACTGAGGCACAATTAACAGCTAAATCATATTATTTAAATGCCTCAGAGTGATCCTAATGGAAAGCGATTCCTGCTTGGAAAAGGAAACCTGCTGTAATATCAAAGCAGTATCATTCAGATTAAAACAAAAGAGAGCTCAGAACAGAAATAACTGTATGCCTGTTTTCATTAGCAAAAACACAGCTGGGTATATTCTCTACAATAGAAAAGGTGGTACTACTCAAACATGGCATTTAGAAACAAAACCAGGGATAACTGACAGAAAACTGCTTAAGCTAGTTAATGACACCCTGGACATTTTGTCAAGGCATCTATATTTACTTTTACCATTAGATAATTATTCAAATATCTAATTAGGAAATCATATAAAACTCAATTACCATGTTGTATTCACTTAAGTTTAATTATTTATTTAATAAGAGACAGTGCAACATGGTATGTGCTTTCATTAAATATATTCTTTAAGAGAATCTTAGGTCTGTTAGGGATTTTTGATCATTAATAACATTATTTTAGATGAACTTGTGATAAGGTAAAAGCAGAAAGAAGAGAAAAGAGAAGAACTGATGAATATTACGAGTAAAAACCACTTCTAAATTCTTTTACTAAACATAAGATTGAAATTAAGATACAGCAGCTTATTAACAATTATATTCAATTATTTTTCACCTATTGGGAAATTGTGGTTTATGAGTGAAATCTGGTTTCTGCTGTATTGAACACACAGCATTTTTCCGATAGAAAAACTAAGAAACAGATGGAAAAAAATGTAAAATACATGGGATTTTTGCTTTACAGGTAAAGATATTCTTTACTTTGCAAGAAATCTTTTTGCTTCAGAAAATATAAATGACTAATCCCCAGTGCCTCTTTTTTTATCTTCTGCATATAAACCTTGGTTAAGTATTAAAAGGATTTCTTTAAAAAATGCCAAAGCTGTTGCATAGCTGCAGGGTTATGGGACTGAGAGGTCATCTAGTCCAGTCTCATACATTTGCAGCAGGACAAACCATTTTCTAGAAAGACCACTAACTAGTAACTCTGAAATTACTGAGTACCTCACATGAAGTATATAGAAAAGGGAGCTCAAAACCTTAAATCTTTATTTTTTTTCTTGCCTAGGCAATATCGAATGTTACATATAAGATGTCCCTGTAAATGTATATGCCAAGGACATGGTAACTACTTGCAGATTGTAAGTTTGTTCTCCAACTGTGCTATGTGCATGTGAACACAAGTATGCACCCAGACTTTGTCTAGCATTTATTGGGTTTAAAAAGGAAAGAAGAGCTATGAGGTGTCAGAGAGCTTAGATTCTCCCAGTTTTGGAAAGAATAAGGGTAATTTAATTGAATATACTTGAAGGAGTAATTTCTAGGTGCTGTTAATGGCAGTCCTGAAAAATCAGGGTCTCTGTTATCCACAGACTAAATTGCAGCAATAATGCAAACTGCACCAAGCCTGGATTGCAAGAACAACCTCTAGCAGAGAAAAAGCTATTGATTCAAATCACTGACATCTCAATGCTCACCATACCATTCAACTTTCAAACTCTCCTGTGAATTACACAAGGAGTCAAAATATATGATCAATGACTGAAATGAGGGGGCAACTTGTTATTACAAAGGGCCTGGAGTCTGTCAATAATCTGTATTTCATGGCAAAGGAAAGCCATCATCATACATTCTTGATGAGTCGCTGACCAATAAAACAGAAACTAGACACATCCAGTGTGAGAGCATGACCTAATTCCTGTAGCCAAGAAGAATGGCCATGCAAATCAAAAGTCAATCACCTCAGCTGATGAAGACCATCTGAGATAGAGATTAAAATATCCTATGAAATGCTGGATTTAGGGCTTGTCTACACTGTAAAATTAAGTTGACTTAAGTCAATAAACAGCTAGCACAGTAATTAAAGTGGTGGTTCATGTTCATGTTATGTTCCTTCTGTTGATGGTGCATGTCCTCACCAGGAACAATTCCACTGACTGAAGCTGGAGCCCCACCACCTCGGTGCTGACAGCCCAAGTTGTAAACCAGGTGCCAAGTTCAGAGTTGAAAGCTGGGCTCATATATCCCTCTCACCCTTGGTGCTGACAGCCAACAGGTGACATAAATAATGCAGTGCCTACAAAGACACTGCCTTGCCCTAACTACACCACTAAGTATTATGTCTCTCATGGAGGTGGAGTTATTAAGTTGATATAGTGGGTGATGTACATTGGCAGGAGCACCTCTGTAGCATAGATACAGACAGAGTTTAGGTCAACGTAAGCTGCTCTACATTTACCTATATCTTTAATGTAGACCAGAAGTTTGAGACAAGAGGTAGGAAACTTTCAGAAGTAATGGCAGGGCAATAGTTTTTGAATGGGGGAATTTGCTTCAAAGTGTATTCCTGATAAAACATTCCTTTGTGGAAATGTTAGTGTAACTGGATAATGAATTTTAACAACTGAGATTTTAATAAAAAGAACAGGTATGCGATATAAGGGTTCACTTCTGTATGGAGATGTGGTCAGTCTGACAACGGAATGGCTAGAAAGGGAACCGATTTTGAGCTATGTAAGATTTTCTTTGCTTTTCTCTGTAACTAAACTTTTCTCTGTAACTGGGTTCCGTAAAGTATTCAGATAAGTAATGTAATGCAAAGCATTTCCTCTCTTTTTAAAAAAAAATCTCTAAGACTGCTAATGTTGAATGGAGAAATTCCACATAGATTGCCCCCCAAAAGAGAAAAATCCTACAGCTTCTAGAAAAAGACTGTGCTAAGTATAGGGTCTTTCTGGAGGCTAAACTCAGGGTCTCAGACACATGGGGCATGGACAGAGGTGTCCTGCTCTGTTATAGTGTATCACAAGGGGCTACAGGACCTTGCTCAATAATAAGGACTGTGATATATAGACATATTTGAAAGAGCAGGTATTAACAGCGAGCTTACCTCTTGAATACCCGGCTGCTCACTCTGTACACAATCTCCTATTCTATGGGGTGTCTATAGCAGGAGTGGGTGGGTGAGGTCTTGAGGCCTGCATTTTGCAGGAGGTCAGACTAGATGATCGTACTGGTCCTTCTGACCTTAAAGTCTATGAGTCTATAGTGAGTGTCTCTCTCACTCAAAGAACATTGCCAAGACGGCAATGAGACAAAAGCATTCCAAGTCAACTGAAATACAGTGTGCCTTACTTAGTGGCAATAAAGATACTAGTAAAAGCCAACTGAGTTGGGTCATTTTATAATGTGGACATCTGTCAAGTTGGAAGCAGACTGAGACCACCAAACTGGTGGGTTACTACCAAGATAGTAACTGCCATGAATAACTTTGGACCCAAGACTCCTATCAGCTCTGCATTGGTAGACCCTGGCACCTGTATAGAGCCTTGCTGACTTAGGTGAGGTCTGTTAATGTTGAGCACATTGCAGGATTGGGAACTTTGTTTTTAAGTACTTGGACTTCATTCCAAATAGTGTGTTAGATGTAGAGACTTGCTTTTCATTGCAGCCATCTAGGGTCCTGCTAACATGGCTAAATACAAATGTTTCTGTTTAAAAGAGGAAAACAGTGAAATTTGTTTTAAAATCCTACATTCAATCAACTGACAAATGGTATGTATGAAATTTAAAGGGATATATTTAAAACAAGAAAGGACAAACTTTCCTTTAAGATGTGCGCATACTGTTTCAGCTGACCTCAATGACAATTGCACAGGTACATCCAAGTGCAGAACGTGGCACTGAAAGTTTAGTTAAAACGGACTTTAAAAAACAATGACTATAAAAACACACAGAGTAGGAGCTAAATATGTATTAATATTGTATTAAATTACATTTTTAATTGAATTATCTCTTTAAAAACACTTAACTGTCTTTTAACTACATTGTAGCAAAGCATTTCGGCATCCAGCCTTGGCTCATATTTTCATTAAACCCTAATATACAAGATGAAACAATGAAATTCTGCTGCCAAAAAAGCCAGTGTACATTCTATTTTTGAGTTCTCACCCAAGGCCATGAGAGGATGCTTTGAAATTATGCTTTCATTTGGATGCAAACAGTCATCCAGAAGACAGTCTGAAATCAGACACTGCTCTAACCACAAATACTTCGGTAGCATTAATGATATTCTAGAAACCTTCATATGGCTGTTACATGACTACTATAATTAAAATTATATTTTCCTTATTAGTCATAAAACTGATTGTTTTCCCAGATCTTATTATTAATGTATTTAACTTGCATTTTTAAAGAGTCAATTTAAATGGCTCCTGGCATTTTTACAATATTTAAATATGCAAATCAGGGCTAAAATCAACAAAATATATGTTAACTACCTATACCAAGTAAATTTCTTGCCCATAAAAATAAATTAAATCTTCCTAGAATAAGCCATTACACAAAATTCAACTCAGGCCATCCATAAAATCCTGAGTTTGAAAAATAAATATTTTTCAGCATTCCCTAAAGATGAACAAATATGGGTTCTACCATATCAAGTAAATGACTGTAGCACCTTAAACTTTATCCAGGAGTTAATACAGAACACTCAAGATAATGAGCTCATTGCACATAGCACCTCTTAATATTTGAGCAGCTGTATTCTGTATTAACTTTAGTTTGCAAAGTGAACCATGAAAAACAATGTATATCTGTATGTATATGCATATGTGAAACAGTGAGTGGGCCATCACTGAACTTCAGAGGTTGTCATGTGGTTGCTGTTTATAAGCAGGAAGCTACCCTAGAGTGCAATTCTGGATAGCAATGAAGAATACCATAGGCGAATGAAGGTATGGAAAGTAGAACAATTACATCAAATTAACATTTATCCAGGACACACATTAACATACACTATTATTATGAAATGTACTATGAGGCTTTCAGTAACCAGAGGTCGGTAGTGCTGCCAATAGATCCTTGAGACTCCACTTCCAGCAGCACAACCCTTTCCAGTGCCATGCTCTCAACTAGCTGAAAGGCTAGAACTTACTACAGTGCTTGGCTCCTATCCCTCTCAGGTGGGCAAGAACCAGTAACAGTATTATAGTAAAAACCACGTATAAGTCAAATGCAGAAGTCAAAGTGAAACAGAGTGGTGAACTGAACTTCAGGTCTACACGTTCTCCTTCTGTGTATTATTTAAATCTTGAAGATGTCTTGAAAGCACTTAGGCTATGTCTACACTTGCAAGTTAGTTCAAATTAAGGCTTTCATTAGTTTCGAATTAAGGGCTTCCTTAATTCGATCTAATAAATTAGATTACACCTTTCGAACTAACCCTTAATTCAAATTAATTAGTTCAAATTAAGTCAATGTGGCCATATTAGTTCGAACTAACTGCTTAGTTCGAACTAACTGGCACATTGAGCTTAATGCAACTGACTAATTCGAACTAAGCAAGTGCCATGCATGGCACTTACTTAGTTCAAACTAAAATTCCAGTGGGGCCATGCTAGTTCGAATTAAGTTAATTCGAACGAACTAAAATTAGTTTGATTTAGTGAGTTCGAATTAACTAATTCAAACTAACTTTGGTAAGTGTAGACATAGCCTTAGAGTTTTGGTGAGAATCACATGGATAATACATTTATAAGCATGCACTTCCAAATAGTTTAGCATGTGTACACAGAGCTGGTTAACATTTTTCACAGAACAGTCCTCTATAGGAAAATGAAGTTTCATCAAAATTGAAATGTTCTGTGGTCAGGTGTTACTTTCAACTAAATTGTTGGCAGAGAAACTCTTGTTTTGATAATGTTGAAAAGTGTGATTTTGCCACTGGAGATATACAAATTATATTATATTTATTATACTTAATATTTTGTATACGTTATATTTAACATTTTATAGCATGTTTCAACATTATCAAAACAAAACACTTTACCTTAGCAAAATGAAGTAATTCAGTATTAACAGAAACTATTTCAATATTTTGGTGGGTTTTTAAAAGACATTTTGAAATTTCCATTTTTTTATCTGATTCTGAATGAAAGTTAATTTCAAAATGTCAGAATTTCCTGCAGGACAGACATTCCTATTTGCTGATCAGCAATACACATCCAATATTATTAAAACTTAAATTTTAGGAAATCCACTGAGCACTTTCAAATCACATAACTGTAGGAAGTCTCAATTTTAACCTACTTCCTATATTATGATCATCATTCTTTATTAAGAAATTCATATTACTGACACACCATGCCTACTACCAAATTTGCTATGTATTAAAATGAGTGCATAGGAGAAGAAACAAGAGCTAGCTTAACCTATCCCATTTTCATTTACATGTTCCGGATGATTCCCCCATTGTTGCCATGGGAGGACAAACCCTACATTCCACTTTAAACCTTGAAAATCCAATAAAAGAAATCATAATTAGTCTAATACGTGAGGTTCTACAGGTCAAATTTATTAATAAAAACACAATTTAATTTTTCTGAACTAGTTGGTGGAGTTTCAATTCCATAGTGCTTATTATTAGGTTGCTTAATCACTTTGTACAACCTTGGCTGGAAAGACAGACTGGCAGTGCAAGACTTTGGCATATAGGTGTCTCAGCAGGACAAAGCGCCTCTCTTCTGCAGTGTTTTTTCCTCCCAACAGGAGACTTTCCTGTATGTGGCTGACACAGGGATGGGATGTCACTTGGAAAACCTTTGAACCACAGAACCTTGATCATTAGACAAAGGTTTGTAGCCAGTTCTCAACACTAGTATTCTGCCACTATCACTTTGTCAGATTGCCAAAGCACACCCTCTGCTGCATCTGAAATCTGCTCATTCTTTCATTAAAGGAAAGGAAAACATGGAATACAGAGAAAAGGGCAGTGTTTGATTAACAACTTTCTTATCACTGCATAAATGAAATTTGAAAGGTAATAATTACATTTTGTAATTACTTAGACTTATGTCTCTTATGTTGTCTATTTCTTCTGTTTCTGGGCAGCTGGAGCAATGACTCATTAATAATAATAAAGTCATTTAACCCTGAAGGCGCATTACAAGGAGAAAGATGTCATTTATCATCAACGCAAATAGAACAATCATTGGAGGGTACAAAAAGATCCCTGTTTCATATTCATTGCAGGGATAAAAAGGACACTTTGCACTCATTCTTAACATGACATCCCAATCTGCTTCTTAATTATCAATAAACATAAGGGGACAGGAAACAGTGTATGAGGGACTGCTAATGGTGTATTGTCCTGCAGTGACATTTCCATAATCACTTTAAATCTACCCTATACATATGTACTAGTTAAAGCTTTCTGCTGATGAAATTGTACCCCCCAGTAAGAAACAAATTATGCTCTGCAGTTGTAGTGCATTACAGCGCTCTTTCATGAGCGTGTGAATCTTATAGCTGACTGAGTTATATGGTCTCTTTATGTAAGTGATACAAGTTGGCATTCTACTGCACTTGTGATTGATTACAGTACAACTTGAAAATAATTTGATACATTTGCAGAAATCTTGTAATTCAACAGAACACAGGCACACTTATCATATCAGCATAAGTAGCCAATTATAGTCACCTAAACTCATGAGTTTATGGGTGTTTGGTTTTTTGTTTTTTTTTGTAAAAACAAACTAATAGTAACAATCCAACTGCTTATTGTTCCCAACAGTAAAAGTGTCTATTTCGCTTTTAAATGTGTAGGAGTCCAATTTTTCACCACAGAGAACAAGTCAAGAAAAATGAGCTCCAAACAATTATATCTTTAAAAATTGGCTTTATGTATATAATTATTTGATGTACACAAGAATATCTACTCATTATGATGGAATTTTTAAAAAGAATTATACAAAGAATACTAACTAATCTGCAGGCTATATTGCAATACCACTAGATACAATGATAAAATCATACATTAACATAGGTTGCTACTAATTCAGTATCTCCTGATTACAATGTTATTTGCAGAAGTCATAAAAAAATGAATTCTTGGACCCAGGAATGTCTGAATTCTAAACCTGACTTTGACACTGATTCTTCCTGTAGACTTAGGCAAGTCACTTCATCTCTATTTCTCAATTTCCCAACATGTTGAAAACAGAGGTAACATGTATATCTGCCTGTGTCTATTCAGTTAATATTTACAAAGTGCTTTGAATATATAAAGAACCACTTAGGAGTTTTATCATCACATGGCTCTCAGAAAGTTAAGTCTATGTATCTTATGTGATTTAAAAGCAAGGAGTGCCTACAAACACCTGATGGCAAGAAAGCCAATTGTGAAGAGTCTTTTTAGAAATACTGTTCTGATTCTCATTTCATCAATTCTGTGGGAAATACCCAGTACCATCTACTTTAAGTAATTAACTGACTAATTCAAATTCTACTGGAGAATTATTTTAAAGAATTACTGACATATCTTTCTGTCCACAAAGTAAAATATCTAAGAAAGGAAGAAGAGACAAAGCATTTCTCTTTCTCCGCAAAGGAAATATTTATCATCAGATTTTATCCACAAGGAATTCAGCTCTAAGGGAAATCTCATGAATGTCTCACTATAATATTACAATGAGAGAAGAAATAAGACAGATTTCATGTGAATGAAAATCACAGTAAATGGAGCTTTAGATATATCAGGCTAGAACTTTACAATTCTTCTTTTTATTATACTTATTTTAAATATTTACCTAACTATTATGCATATGAAAAGGACCCCCATACAAACCTAACAATATGAACTATAAATTATTCCTTAGTATAAACAATCTTTTCTAAAATCTATTCATATTTTCTAGAGTTACCACAATACATTAGTGTAAAACTTTATGAAAATTAAGGTAAATATATTTCAGTTTTTGACACAGACTTGCTAACAAGAATAAATGAGTCAAATTCATAGCTTATATTTTCATTATTAAGCTAGTGGCATCACAGAAAAGCCTAAATGTGAAATGAAAAGTCTTGTGAAGCATCAATTTAGTGTTTTGTTTTTTTTTAAAGACATCCAGTCAAACTGACAAATGGAAATAATATGAGCGCTACAATTTTCACATCAATTTGAGGTAAAATGTTTTGAATTACAGTCATTTTTATCCTGTTTGATAAAGAAAATTACTTTAAATGGGTGATAATTTAAAACAGCATAATCCAGATTTCATTGTGCATCAATCAGACATAACAGTGATGCAGTGTGTGTCTGAATGATTTGTAGCAACATACAGGACTTTTGTACAATAGTTCAGTGCTACATTCAGAAAATGTATTTGAAAGAAGGAAAAGGATGAGCAGTTGGAGTTTGGTGCATTCACTTACCTACATTCACATTCTCCTAAGAATACAAAAATCATCTAATGTTACACTGTTTGCTGTCTCCTTGGTACTATCTAGGCAATGATGGCACCTTGAGAAAATGTGTTCTGACTAACAGTGCAATGCTAATACATATATCATCACTTTAGACATGCATTTGTGTCCAATATGTGCTGGATGTTGCTTCTCTTTCCTTTGCTATATCACTCTTCCAACTACCAAGAAGTTTACTCCATGTAAGTATGTTTGTCTATAAGACAATAATGGACAAATGCCACTACTTCCATCTTTTTCTCTGTTGTTCTACCTTACCAAAACCCACAAGTTTTTACAAAATTCATCTTTATTTTTCATTTACACATGGTTTCTTTTACACCAAATATAACATGATGTCCCAGTTTTCCTGTAAAACTATCTTTATTTCTCAAAAGTAACTGTAAGCAAAAATGTGAAACCTGCCGCATTTAAATTACGGTCAGCATAATGGCAATGGGGATGTGCTTTTTTAATTTAGGAATAAAAGGCTAAAAAATCCTTTCATTTCCTGGGCAACTGCACCACCTGTGAATCATAGAACCAAAGAAACTGGAAGGGATCTTGACAGGTCAGCGAGTCCGGTTCCCTGCACTCATGGCAGGACCAAGTACCCCCATTAAACCATCCCTGAAAGGTGATTGTCCAACCTGCTTTTAAAAACCTCCAATGCAGGAGATTCCACAACCTGCCAAGGCAACTTACTCCAGTGTTTAATCACCCTGACAGTTAGGAATTTTTTCCTAAGGTCTAGGCAGAACCTTCCTTGCTGTAATTTAAGCCCGTTGCTTCAAGAATCCTATCATCTGTGATTAAGGAGAACAATTTTCCTCCTTCCTCATAACAACCTTGTAGGTATTTGAAAACTGTTATCATATCCCCCCCAGTCTCCTTTTTTTCTAAACTAAAGAAACCCAGCCCTTTCAATTTTTCCCTCATAGGTCAGTTGTTCCAGACCTCTAATCATTTTTGTTGCCCTTCTCTGGACTTTCTCCAGTTTCTCCACATCCTTTTTGAAATGAGGCACCCAAAACTGGACACAGTAGTCAAGTTGAGGCCTAATCAGTGCAGAGTACAGTGGAAGAATCACTTCTCATGTCTTCCTCACAATACTCCTGTTAATACACCCCAAAATGGTGTTTGCTTTTTTTGCAACAGTGTTACACTGCTGACTCATATTCAGCTTGTGGTCCACTATTACACCCAGATCCCTTTCTGCAGTACTCCTTCCTAGGCAGTCATTGCCTATTTTATACATGTGCAATGGGTTGTTCAACCCTAAGTGGAGTACTTGGCACTTGTCTTTATTGAATTTCATTCTATTTAATCTCAGACCATTTCACCAGTTTATCCAAATCATTTTGAATTATGATCACAACCTTCAAAGCACTTGCAACCCCTCCCAGCTTGGTATCATCCGCAAACATTATAAGTTTGCTCTCAATGCCATCATCTAAGTCATTGATAAAATTGTTGAACAAAACCAGACCCAGGACAGATCCCTGCGGCACCCCGTTCGTTATATCCTTCCAGCTTGAATGTGAACCGTTGATAACTACTCTCTGGGAGCGGTTATCCAACCAGTTTTTTCACCCATTTTATAGTAGCTCCATCTAGTTTGTACCTCCCTAGTTTATTAATAAAAATGTGATGTGAGACCATATCAAATGCCTTTCTAAAGTCTAGATATGCCATATCTACCGCTTCCCCTCTATCCACAAGGCTTGTTACCACATCATAGAAAGCTATCAAGTTGGTTTGACATGATTTGTTTCTGACAAATCCATGCTGACTAGCTCTAAGCACCTTATTCTCTTCCAGATGTTTGTAAATCAACTCCTCAATTAATTGTTCCATTATTTTTCCCGGAAGAGATTAAACTGACTGGTCTATAATTCCCTGGATTGCTCTTATTTCCCTTTTTTGTAGATGGGCACTATATTCGCCCTTTTCCAGTCCTTAAGGCCTGAAGAATGCTAGATATCTAGTATATATTTTTCAGTACAACAGCTAAGCAAAAGACGTAAAGTTTGTTGATCTGCATTTAAGATTATTTTGAAGGATTTGTGATGGCTTTTGGCACAGGGGTGAATTTCAACCTTTGTGATTAACAAAAGCAACTTGTCTTTATACAGAAGTGGTTTCAAGCACAAATTGTTCGGATGGGAAAAGAAGGTTAAAAAAGACCCAATTATCAAAAAAAAATAAAAAAAAATCTAAGCACTTAGAAACCGAATAGTTTTCAAAAATATTCACAAAGAGTCAACTATTTTTAAAGATGTATTTTAATTTGAAGATAGACATTTCTTTCTAACCAGAGCACATTCCCTACATAAAGTGAGAAACCCAAGGAGCTGGAATTTCACTTTGCAGCCTCCAATTCCAGAGAGTTTTAGACAGATCTTCCTCGCAAAGTACAATATAAAATAGTTTTCTAGATTTCCATATGCAGGTACACATTTAATAAACCCTATTTTGTTAAAAATTAACCCATAGTCATCTTGATGAGAGAGAGAGGAAAAAATGTTATGGATTGCAATCACAGATTTAATCTCATTGTAGACTAAGTTTCATACATATTCTAAGAAAACCTAACATAATAATGCCAGAAAAGAGGCTGGTAATCAGCATTCACACTGTTTAGCAATTTATCACTTCTGTTCCCTGATTTGGCATATATGCCTCAATCAACCATTTCTCAGTTGTATTTGATGGTTGTTCTCTGTTGCCCATGTCCAATATGCAGGGATGCACCAATTAATATACTGTTCTCAACTCTCATAAAATCAAGAGCTATTGCAGATAAACTCTTGAATTCTAATCCAAAAAGTCAACCTAACAGTCCAAATAGTTTTCTTGAGATTTTCTTTTTCCCTTGTTTATAGATTTATATTGGGAAATGATACTAGAGGTAGAGAGAGAGAGTCCAGTGATTAGGGCACTAACCTGAGACTCGGGAGATCCGGATTCAGTTCCCTTCTCTGCCAAAGATTTCCTGTATGACCTTTGACAAGTCACTTAATTCCTCTATGGCTCAGTTCCCCACTTATACAATGGAGATAAATGTACTTCCCCACCTCACAACACTATTGGGAGGATAAATATATTCAAAACCATAAGGTGCTCAGCTATTATGGCAATGGGTCCCAGCTAAAGTAAATACTGAATATTTTCATACACAAAAAATCACTCTCATTGGGGTCGTACTTCAAAAGTGCTCAGTAAGGCAAATTGAGAAGAAACAAAATGAATGTTTTAGAAGGGTAACTGTATTAGTGTGTGTACAGCAAAAACAACAAGAGTCCTCTGGCACCTTAAAGACTAATAAACCATCATGTGACAGCAATGCCCCTCTGCCATGTATATTGGCTAAACGGACTGTCCTTACGCAAAAGAATAAATGGACACAAATTGGACACCAAAAATGGCAACATCCATAAAACAATAGAACACTTCAATCTCCCTGGACACTCAGGAGCAGACTCAATGTTCCCATACTTCAACAAAAAAATTTCAAAAGTAGACTTCATCGTGAAACTGCGGAGCTGGAACTGATTTGCAAACTTGACATAATCAGATGGGGTATGAAGAGGGACTTGGAATGGTTATCACACTACAAAAAGTGATTGTCTCTGTTCACATATTCTTGCCTTCTAATTAACTGGTGTGAATGGGCCTCATTTACCCTAACTGAATTGACTTTGCTAACACTTGCCCTCCTTCACCCTGGCATGTGTATATATACACTTCTCAACTGTAGTTTCCACTTCATGCATCATATGAAGTGGGTTGGAGCCCACAAAAGCTTATGCCTGAAGAAATTTGTTAGTCTTTAAGGCTATGTCTATACTAGAAAAGTAAAGTCGAATTTGTTAAGTCGACTTAATAAGGTCAACTTAACAAAGTCGACTTAACTTTCCTAGTGTAGACATAACCCCTTGTCAACCTTATTAAGTCCACTTAACACTTCAAGTCAATAAGGTCGACTTAGGCACTAATCCCTGTCCACACTGGCTTAAGTAAGCATTAAATCAACCTAAAATGAGGTGTTATTAAGTCAACTTAACCTTTCCTTAAGTCGACTTAAGGAAAAAAGTTGACTTAAGGAAAGCCCAGTGTGGACGTGGCTTTGTTTAGGTCAACTTAAGCTTCCTTAAGTCGACCTAACTTGTAAGTGTAGATGCACCCTAAGGTGCCAGAGGACTCTCATTGTTTTAAAATGAATCTTAATGCCAAACTTTTGGGACATTCTGGTCATGGCAGGCACACATTATTCATAGATCTGCACACCGAGATATAAGCCAAATTATCTCAGAATGGTTCCCACCAGAAATGAAATTTCAGATCTGAAAACTAAGCCACACAGAGACTGCAAATCCATGAAAGCCTGACTAGTTTTTTGTTTTATATAAGCCCTACAGAAAGCACAACCTATAAATATGGGTTAAGTAGAAAGCTTTCATTGTGCTTGACACACCGCACTTGGGTGTGAAGAGTGTGTGTACCTGAATCTCTGAAAGACCCTTTAAACGTCTATGGCATAAATTTGACCATTGTTTAAGGAAGATGGGAGGGAAAGACAAATGTATACCTATTCTGACAATTTGCCAAAATGGGTCCTTTAAAATCTCTGTGGTATTTAATTAAACAACACTGAATATAAAAGAGTCTAAGAAAAAAAGTACCAGCCTACTGCTTATCAGCTGTATTCAGGTGCCTGTTACTGTGCCTCTCCACCTATTTATCTCTTAATTAATCTATCTTCTCTTTAAAATGTCATTAATATCCTTATAGTTAATTCATTATAGCCTATTGCTTTCATTCACGTCCATCTTAGCAGAATATATTCATCAAAAATGATCAGACATGAAAAGGCAGATTGGGATTCTGATGGAGAATAATTTATCACGGCTGAGAAAAAGCCTCCCACCAACTAAGCTGCTTGAAAAGTGTAATGACAAGAGAACCTCAGCAGAAAATGCAATTCAAGGCTGGGGGAGAAAAAAAAACTAAGAGTTTATGGCCCAAAATATGCAGGGTTACTGACACTGCTTCCATTTCTTTCTGCACTCCCAGATCCTTACCCCTCACATTCCTTGCTGCCTGGAGGCAGCAATAATCATTAAGGATTTTTTTCTCTGCCACACATGCATATTGCAGAAAGTACAAGGTGTGCAGTAGCAGCTCAACATAGTCAAAGTGTTGACACTGAATTTGCTCAGGATCATCATTATCAGTAGGTACATTTAGCAAAAAAGCTTCACCTTAAAGCTACATATTTTTTCACTCACATTGTACTTTCTGTGATTACAGTTTCCATAACAATGACTAATAGAGTTCTAGGAAACTGGAAACTCCAAGTATTATATCACACTTTCTAGCAATATACAAATTATTTGAGGCTGAGGAGCAGACGTGCACAGCAGCATTTATAATGTGCCATTATGTACTACTATAATGGAATTTTTTTCCATTGTTTTTGCCATTATAACTCCATTAAATTGTAGAATTGGAAAGCTTCCCGTTACTGTCGGGTACCGGGAACTGCAGTAATTCTATCATGAATTGTAGAGATTTGTTGAAAAACCTGCAAAGATTGAATAGCCACAACATTGTGGACCAAAATTCTGGCCTCACAAGGCAAAGATCTGGCTGGAGGATTGGAAGTGGAATTCCTTCCCCCGACCAGAGTGCACTGTGGAATGGCCAGATGGTCTCCCAACTTCTGGGGCAACTGAAACGATGAATGACTCAGACACTTCCTTGGGATCCATGATATTTTTAAATTAAATAAATTTGTTAGTCTTTAAAAGTGTCACAGGACCCGTTTGTTTTGATGATACTTTAAAAAGGTTATTTTAAAACGTACAATTTCAAGTACTCGCCCCATTTCTTTTTGTGACATTTTGAGAGTTATTGCAGACTCAGTGTTAAATTTAGTTACAATCCATGAGGGGAGCAGAACTTGTACAGGACTGTTCCGGAAACAGGTATTTCTTCTTGATTATGGCCAGATTTTTTGCACAAGTATTAAGGGCTCATCAGACTCTAAATATTTAATAAATAGGCAGGTCCCATCTGCTCAATTCCATCTGCACAATTCTATTTTCTGTTTTCAGTCGCAGGGCAAAGGAGAATGGAATTCTGCATTCAATTGATTGGTACCTAAAACATGATATTGACACTGCGGTTGCATTTCTATCTGCATTCTGAGGAAATACATTTATGAGTTTTAATCACTTCTTTTTTACTGTATGTTAAGTGTGTCTTGAAACCATAAGAAGTCCACTGACATAAATCTATTATATAAATGCTCTGGAGAACTGTTTAGTATATACCATTGCATTTTTTTTTTAGTTATATTAAAAAAAAAAGTTGTACCACAAAGCATTCAAAACCTAGGAATTGCCAGGACAACCTTATTTCAACCCTTTTGTATGTATGCATTATGATTCAGTCCTTAGTTAAATGATCATATATTTTCCATATGACCACTACCTCGCTCAGTGAATGGATAATTATTCAATAGGTCTCTTTTTCTGTTAAAATTAGTTTGTGGCCACAGACCCTTATTTAATGAATACTAATCAAACCCTGAAATGAATCCAGAACTCTTAATTTCTTCAGGGATATTTTTCAGATGCTCTGATCATAGTATCTGAGTACTTCACAATTAATGGATTTAATATTTGCAACACACCTGCAAAATTCCCAGTGGAGAATAGAGGGACAGAGAGATTAAAGTGAAGTTGCCAAGTGTCCACTAATTTTAGGTCCTGATTTGAGGTACATAAGGTCTGATTTTTCAGAATACTGAGCCTTTTAATAGTTCTTTATATAATCAAAGCTCAGCTCCAATCTACATCAGTTGTAGCTGTGAGTGCTCAACAATTCTTTAAATCTGGCTCCATGTGTCTTACAATGGGCACCCATAAAAGATGGAACACACAATTAGTAGCCACTTTGCGGCCTGGGGATGGGAAATTTCAACTCAAACTGTTAAATACTGGCAACAGAGTCTTACAAAGGGACGTGTGGCCAAACCTTAACTAGGTGGCACTACCAGCTTCCCTATAAATAATACAGTATAGTTATTAAAGTTCATCAAATATGTTATGACTGCAAATCATTATAAATACTTATTTTTGAGCTTTCTGTCAATTACTTTGGAATGTTTTTCAGTTAAATATAAAAATGAATGTGTTTTGAAATCAAGTAGGAGTTTCAGCTTTTTCCACATTCCTAGCAATAAGCTTCAAAGGGGTAGCTGTGTTAGTCTATTGTAGAAAGACAACAGAGTCCTGTGGCACTTTTAAAGACTAACAGATTTATTTATCGCATGAGCTTTCGTGGGAGAAAATCCCACTTTGTCAGACGCTTTGAAGATAGGAAAGTTACAGAGTGGGAGGAAATTAAATGCAGGGGAGTGTATGACATAGTTAAATGCAGGGGAGTGTATGACATAAACTATGTCATACACTCCCCTGCATTTAATTTCCTCCCACTCTGTAACTTTCCTATCTTCAAAGCGTCTGACGAAGTGGGATTTTCTCCCACGAAAGCTCATGCGATAAATAAATCTGTTAGTCTTTAAAAGTGCCACAGGACTCTGTTGTCTTTCTAGCAATGTTAGTCTTTAAAAGTGCCACAGGACTCTGTTGTCTTTCTAGCAATAAGCTGTTATACAAGCAATTTATAAGTTTAAAAAAAAAATTCTGCAAACTTTTTATTAATAAATAAATAAATACATATATACATCTCTTTCCCAATTAATTTTTGTTTAAATGATGCTACATTAGTTTATCAAATAACAAGGTTTTATAGTAAATTTTAGTGTCACCAAAATCAAACTTTAACTTCAGTCATTTTTGTACGTGCTTAACCACTGCCAATGTAAGGCTGTGGCATGAAACTGTTGAAATAATCAATGGCCTCATAAAATGCAATTGTGAAAGGAGTCATAAATACAGGACAGATAATATTGATTCAGGTTTGGGTTATTGTGGGGGTGTGCAACAGCAGTCACGAAAGCCCATTTCACATAGTCCACCAAGACCTTGATCTTGCATCAATTAATGCAAAAGCCTAACTTAATGTAATGCTCACTAACCTCAGTGGAGTTTGTGATGGGGCATACCAGCCCCGCTCTGGCCTAGAGAGAGTTAAGGACTCACTGCAGGCTGAACACACCATACCCTTCTGCCTTGGCTGGGCATGTTCAGCATGGAAGGGGGTATAAGCTCAATAGGGGCTGCCTGCTAACCAGGAAGGACATGGATCATCAGCTACAGATGCCAACCCTAGAACCAAGCCAGTGAGAACCCCAGATGGATCCTAAGCCACCAGACAAGCACATCACATCGTCTGGGGCTCTGGACATCTGGAGAATCAAGCCTCACCACTGACAAGAGGGTAGGAAATAGCTAAGGGGGGTTGAACAGTATCACAGAGGTGAATCAGGTTCCCACTCAGCATGTTTTAGGAGGACCCCCACTAACACATGGAGTGTGACACCACACTACTGACAGGGCTGGGAGCTGGAGCTCAGAGGAGCAGGACAGAACTGAGCCCCCCACTGTGGGTGCTGAACTGGTGGTGCCTCACTACCCCAATGGGCTATTAGGTCCCGTTGCCCCAACAAAGGGGACACTTTAATGACTCTGGCCATTGGACCACATTGCCCAATTACAGGGCTACCTTACTTGATTCTGACAACTGGGCCATGCTGTCCTGATTAGAGGACTAATTTAATGACTTCAGTTATTAGACCACACTGTCAGGATTAGAGGGCTGTTTACTGATTCTAGCTATTATGTCACACTGCCCCAATTGGAGGGCTATCTTGATGACTCGAACCATTAGGCCACACTATCCTGAAGAAAAGGGCAGCCCCAGTGCCTTGGACTGCCCTGTTGCCTTGTCCCAGAAAAGAGCCTTGTAGGGTGGACTCGACCCAGCAGCTTTTTTCCATCTTCCCTGCATAAATGACCCAATGCTCCTGATAGGACTTGCCTGCCAGTGCATGAAGAAAAGCACATGCATATGTCTGTAAATGCTAATTACTCCTGAGCTGAAACTAGACTTGAATTGGTGATCAAGAGGTGAAAATCTGCTTCCATTTCTTTCCTTCCAAGAATGATCTCTGTGCCACTTTTCCTTGAACCTTGAAACTATTGCATGTATGATCTGTTATGGCTCCATCAAAATAAGACTACATATGGGGGCAATCATTGTATCATATACACCTGAATGGTCCAAACACATTTGCTGTTTATAACTCATTTTACTACATACAGAGCTTGTACAAAGCATGCATTATTGTTCATTGTATGGAAAGGCTTCCCCACAGACTTAAAAAAATAATAATTAAAAGAAATTAAGAAAGCTAAGCCCTTCCCAAACCTGGATACTACATATTTTATTAATGTTCTTCAACTGGGACACAATCCTAAAGCTTCTGGACACCTTCAGTAGAAGCTAATGGGTTTTCTTGGTGCTCAGCACCTCTTAGGATCTGGCCTTAAAGCTGTGCACCATCTGGTGGCCAGTCACCACATACACTGTCCTGCCATGGGTGAAACTTGCTCCTGTAGTGAGAATATAGGCAAGTTGCCCGTGGAATAATATCATTTTCAGTTAAACAGAAAAAGATAATAGACAGCAACAGAAACTTCCTGTTTTATACTATACATTAATGTGCTAATTTGTTACAGCAAACTTTTTCCACCCAAAAACAACCAAAAAACCCACACCCCTGGTCATTGTTAATTTAAAAGATAGGCACAACTAAAATTATTATAAAACATAACTCACTGATATGAAATTTGATGATCAAAACATGATTTTGACCAAAATGCCCTCTTTCATGTGGTGATCAATTTATAAGTGCATCTGAGCCCAGTATTTTCATTGCTGCAGAAAATGCCAAACACTCAATTTTGCTTTCAGATTTCGTCAGCATAACTACTCAACAAGAATCACTGCAGTTCAATAAATTATATTGTATTAAAACGCAGCTGGTTTATTTGGGGCTCTAGTACTCCAATTCATTTTTTTTTTTTTTTTGGAGGTAGCATATTGCCCCATTTTTCTTTGCAATTTAAGTAAAGGTAGTGTTATAGGAAGAATATAGTATCATGTTCAAGGTGTTGGACTGGAGTCTGCCACAAACTTTCAGTGAGGCCTTAGGAAAGTTACTTGATCTCTTTATTCCTCCCTCCCCATTTGAAAAATGGAGCTAGTAATACAGAGTCCCTGTGAGGATAAATACATTAACATTCAAATGGTACAGTGATCAGGGCCATGAAAGATCTGTTTTATCAGTATTAAACTGAAATAAAGTATTTGGTCCTAGCTGAGGTGCCTTTCTTGACCTTTTGTGTACATCAGACAAGGGCCAGATAAAAACCAGGCCCTGTGCTGCGTGACCGTAACATCAGGGGTCAGACACCACAAGGGGAGAACAGGGGTTTGAGACCTTGCAAAATAATCATTAAAACCAATGGATTGCATAGTGTGTTATTGAGCTATAAAAATATAGTGAGTACAGTCTTTCATGAGAGCTTGTAATGTTCTGAACTGAATGGTCATTTATGAGATATATACACAGACTTCACTTACAAAGTTATGTATTCGTGTGTGTAGTAAACTGATCATAATTTGTGGTGCAGTCAGGCAGGGAGGAGCTGCCTCCCGAACCAGAGGAGATAAGCGCCAAGCACCCACCATTTTACAACCAGGAAAAGGCCAAATGATGGGCCATTAGAGTTTATAGGAAGACATTGAGACCTTCTGGCTAGCATTTCCCCACACTGAATATCCATAAGTGACCGTGCTAGAAGGAGGGGAAGGGGGGAAGTAGAGGAAAATTCTCTTTTAAAAATGAGGCTTGAAACTGAGATTTTCATCCAGAAACTGTCATTTGGCAAGTGCTGTCCATGGAATGTTGCCCTGTAGTGTAGGTGGAAGCCTGGGAAACTGTTCAGAGGGAATAAGTAACTTGGGTTAGAAAAGGGAGTAGATTTAATTTAAAAGTGTAAAGCCTGAGCTTGTCTTTATTTTCTGTGTAACTTGCAGTGTAGTTACTTTCCCTTACTATTTCATCTCTGAACCTGTGATTTTTCTATTAAATAACCCAAGCAAGTCTCTGGTGTGCAAACTGTGTGGAGCGAGTGCACCAACGTAAGTTGGTGTCTCCGAGGTTGTTTTCACACCTTCACGGGTGATGAACCACAGGGGGAAAGTCTGAGAGTCCTGTAATTAAGAATTTTGGTGGATGGCTTGGAAAGCTGTGGGACTGGAAGGGCTGTTGCTGTTACCCTGAAAGGTTGGTAGAAGCCAGGGGGCGATGACCTTGAGTGTATTAGGAGGCTACTGTTGTCAGGGAATTGAAACAGCTAAACAGCCTAAAGGCATTCAGAGTTACAGGGCACGACAGGTGATGACAGAACCACTTACTGGTTGGGATGATCCCCAAAATAACAAAAAGACAGGGATTACTCCCTCCTAGAGCACATGGGGCACCAGTGCTCCTAAATACTTGGGTCCTCTGTGTGGGATTGTTTCCCTATCCCCCCAAATAATTCTGTGCTTACCTGCAACAATCAGGTCTTAAAGATGAATGTGCTGCAAATTAAACTACAGAATAAAAATCCCAAAGAAGCAAGCCAGCCTTCTTCTACTTGTCTGTAAACTGCTGTACCAAATACAAACTGGCTAAGCATGGCTACTCCATGGTCTTTCTAAAAGTCTAAGGCAGATGACTGCAATAGCTCAAACGCACAGGGATGGATGATGACACATACCCATTAAAAGGCCAAAGTGTCCCTCAAATGCTAACTCAAAGGGAAGGTCAGAGGATTATATAGAAGTTTCCCAAGTGACAGTTTCTATGGCTCTTATACCTGAGCAGATCACTGATGTGTACAGTATTACATAGATCAGAGTCACACACAAACTTTGATTCAAGATCTGTATACACTTTATATTACACAGTGTCCCACCAGAAACTATAGCTCCCAGCACGTAACACCCTGTTTTAGTTCAAATGACCAAGTAACTATCATTAATCTTATACTGAGCAACTTATTTTTATTATTCCTACAGGATTTCCTACCCAGAAGCTGATGTCCATGAGAAAGAAACAATGTGAAATTGGATGCCTGAGGAAGTTCCATGCTATGGATACTGTATTAGGGATGTCACAAAGCAACACTGCCTCTCCTAATGAATTCTGTTTTGTGCTGATCATCTTCAATGGTTGGACAACCATAGTGTATCCTGTCAAATACTGGGAAGCTGTGATATGTTGTGCACATATTTAATAGAAGATCTATGGCAATACTGCCTATCTGAAGGTGTCCTATAAGTGTGTCTCTTCCAACGCTATGAAGAGAATTCCACAGATGTGAAGAAAGACTATCACTGAATTGATATAATTGAGTCAAAATTTAAACTCATACTTAATTTCTGCTATTTGCTGACTACGTATGTGCATTATTTTTGAGATTTTTTGTATTTGTTTTCCATTCCACTCTGTCATGTAAAATGATGAAGATGCCAATTAGATTCCATATTGAATTTGGGGTAAATTAAAGTGAGCCTAGAGCACCAAAACAATCAATGGCCTCCATTGATTTTGAGTTTCTGTCCCTTTGTAATTGACATGCTAACAGCTGGTTATTCATAGTCATTAATAAACCTGTACATTATTTCAGAAGACCAAACTACTCCTTCCAGAATTCCAGTACCATCAAGAGTTAATCAATTATTCTAATATAAGGTCATTAAAAAACTCATAGTAAATTATTCGATAGTGGTATCAAGCCCTGGTGTGTTTCCAAAGATATTACACATCTTAACTTAATTAAATTCGATGACTTAATAAATTCGATTTAGTGAACCAATATCTCAATTTCTTGGAACTCCTCTAATTTTAATGAACTTGTTTGGAACCAGTTTCCTCTGCTCTCTCCCCCACCCCCTCCACCCTCATAAACAAGATTAGAATGTAGCTGGAACTGTCTCCAATGAAAATACAATCTCTTTTGGAAATAGATGCCTGATTATCTTTACAACTCATCAGTGCATTTCTCTTAACCCTACACAATCCCCAGAAGCAGAAACCAAAAGTAATTTGGAAAATTCACATATGGATTAATCCAATTCAATTTGACTGAGTAAATGTACTTTCGCAACTTAAGTGACTTTTTCTGAAGCAATGGTGACTGTTTCAATATGAAGAGTATATTCTGTCAAAGTTGGTGAAGGTCAAAGGATTTTTGCCTGATAAGCTGTGGCCCTTCCAATCTGTCCCTGCAGTCTGTAAAGGTGCATGCTTTCCCCTGAACAGTCAACTTACATGGCTATGTGGCTATTAAGGGGGAGAAAGGTAATGCACTCTGCAGAAAGTATATTTATAGCAGTGAATAATCTGCTCTGCCTTTTTCATCACTGCTACCTCATCACAAATAGTATAGATGTTTTTTTGATACAGACAATAAAAGATGAAGGGCCAAATTCAGAATTTCTGCATAAAATATCTTAGATTCCATTATATTCCCTCGTGCTTCTCTAGAAGAACTACAACTATTCCACCCACCTTGAAGGATCGGGTTGCTGTTACATACACAGCGTGCTGTAATGTGTAAGATAAAGTAGGTTGGGGCTCTTTTTATTTTACTTCTTGCTAGGTCCTCTGCATATAATTCAAACCAGCACAGACTCCCCTCTACAAGGCAAAATAGATGCAAGTAGGACAAAAGAAGTCTAAAGAGGAGGGAAGTCAGGAAAAGAAGTCTAGCCAACATAACCTAAACAATTCAGAATCTGACCCCAAACAATTACTGTGTTACAGTGAGTAGCTAAGGCAGGCTTTGATGGTAAATGCTACAAGCATGAAGGGAGAAAGAAAAGTGTGGATGGGGTGGGAGAAGAGAGGAATTAGCTTATCCATTGTACAAACATGTTTGATTTCAAATTCATGCCAAGAGGAGAGCAAATGTGGGTGTGGCATGATGCAAATGTGGGTGATGTGAAGGTAGATGGGTACATGCTGACTTGCCGTTGGTAAAACTGAACACAAGATATGAATAGGAATGTGATTCAAAGGTACAAATGGAAAAGAAAACATACTGCATGTTGTATACTAAAATACCCCATTAGTCATGGAAGATCTGGGCACATACACCATATTCTGTCAGCTTCCTCCTCCATGTCCTTCAGAATGTGAGAAGGAAATATCTTCTATATTTGACAGTGTTCCCATTCCAGCAACATTGCTCTACAATATTCAGACTGCTTTTTTCATACATCAGTGGATGTCCTACAAGCTAACCATCTGCCTGCTCACATTGCCTAAGCATGTATATACTACTTGGATTCAGAGATGAGCAATAAAAATCAAATATTCAGAAAGTGATCTGATACCTATGGCTAATGTGTGTCTTTAGTCCCTACCAGAAAAAGTGCACAACTTAGCTAGAATATAACAATTTTTTGACCAAGAAAAGAAACAGTCATTCCATGCTTCACAGCTTTCCTCATAATACTGCAATTTTCTGCTTTCACATTCCAGTTTAACCATCACCCAATCCCACAGACTGTCTTACTGGTTTCTCCTTGTCATATGCCCTCTTATGGTTCTTTCACTGGATCCAAATTTCCATCCACATAACAATCAAATTGTTTGCCCTTGCCTTCACTGTTCTACATCGCTGTGCCCCTACTTTCATCTTGTCCTGTGTACCTTGTCATTCCCCTGCTCAAATTCAATATCACATCAATCACATCACATCACTTTCCCACCCTTCTCCTAAAAGCAGCACTTCACTTCTATGCTACCTCTTCCTTCTAGATAGAATGTCATTTCCAATACTGCAGGCCATACAATCATTCTGTGTTCCCACTTCCTCCTCTTAGAAGTCAATTTGTTTCTATTATCTATTACTCCCAAGCCAACCCAATAAATGAAAATTAGGAAGTGGCTATCCAAGTCCTTGGAGTCTACAGGAGAGAAAAGGATGGTGTGAGACAGAGACAGGCATGACCCTCTCCTTTCTCCCTTGAATAGATAAAATGTAAGCTCGAGGGTTGGGGGCAGGAAGAGATTCAAATTAAAGAATTATTGTGCTAAAGTATACAAGAAGAATGGTTTATTATTTTCAGAACAGTAGATCAAGGATGAATACACAATAATTAATTAAAGCACTGATTATGCCAAATAGTGACAATCACAACAAATAAAATGGGCATTTCTTAAAGTGTATACTTGAAATAGAAGACACTAGATCAGCCCCCCCTTTTTTTTTCCTATTAGCAACTGGACATAAAACTTCTAAAAATAGCATTAAAATTAGTTCAGACTGATATATATTTATCCAAAAAAATCCCATAGTCTAAATATTTTTAAAACTTCTCTAATAATATGTCAAGATCTCAGAGGCTGAGATATATTTTGATTTCTTCTGCTTTGGTACATAAATCCCAATGACAGTTTATGCCATTCATTCTATTGCATTTGTGTCACCAACCAAGGTGAATACTTCATAAAGCATCCAGGGAAGGAAGGAAAAATAGGTGAGAAGAAAAAACTGACACCACAGTATTGAGTTTGGCATGCATTTCAAAGAGATGGCTGGGATTAACTGAAATTCATTTTGGGGATGCACATCATGTTATCACAGTTTTGACAAGATCAGCAAGTGTCACTGCAGATACTAGAGACAAGATGCCAGAAGGACAGATAAAAGAATAAAAAATAAACCTGCGGGAAAGGACTGGGCTGCTTCCTTTACTGTATTTTACTGATATTGGTTGCAGAATATAAACCTGTATTATAGGGGGCAGAAATACTATTCATGAAAAGGATTCTCTTGCCTGGAGCTCCTTGGGCATTATGGAGTCTGTTTTAAGTGAGGAGACTTCAGATCACTTTTCACAGATATGCTACAATTGACTGAAACAGTTGCTTTAATTTCCTTCTTGTCCCTGGAGGGAAGATGAAATGACATTTTAAAAGGTGACAATAGAACACATGGGGCCTACAAATAATTAATTTCCTATATAGGCAATGAACAAGGATTCCATTTCAGAAAAGTACAATGCATGGTCCTGTTTCACTACTGTTTTTACAGGCAAGAAGGGATATGAGTGGGAATCCCTTTAGTATAACAAGTAACCAATTACAAGGCAGAAGAAATGATCAGCTACAGTTTGTTTTCCAGGACAAGTGAGCGTGATGGCCTTGCACTGCTTAATCAAACATACTCTCAAAATGAAATGATTGTCAAAAGCTGCTAAAATTCATGATGCTACAGCACACATTTTTAATCCAGGTAGCAGGACAAGCAAATTAACTGGCAAATTAAAACACACACACACACACACAACCTCAGATTGTACTCCTAGGTGGAAAGTCTAATCTGCATTTAAATAGAAATTTTCCAAATAACAAACAAGAGCCTCAAGCAACATTTTCACAGAAAGCTTTGCTACTAGTTCATGGTGTTTTATTATAGATCCCAAACCTTCTATTATTAGGCCTCTCTCCCTTTGTATACTCACTTCCTTACCAGTTTATCAAGGTATCTCCGTGGTTCTGAGCTCATGACAACAACAGTGACTAGTGTTAGTTCCTCACTAGAATTTTGTGAGCACAGACTGAATATTTCAACTTCATGAGGTCTGCAGTTAAAGGTGATGGAGCAAGTAGGGGGTAGGGGGAGAGAGTCTTAACTGAAAAAGTGGGCATTAACTTGCCGAAGAGGAAACACTCCACATAAAATACCACTAATTACAACGGAAGTGTAACATAACTAGAATATGCTGGGATTGTTATGCAATTGCAAAATGTTAGTAGGTATTTGATTCATTTGGAAAGTTTACCATTAGAAATATGTTTCTACTCAATCCAGTGGGTGGATGCAGTAATTTAAATTCCAGCACTTTCGAAGGGATATGTTTTGTCTCATCCCATCCTGCCACCCCCCACGACCTCAGAGAAGCACATATGCTCACTGTGAGGACATTTGGTCCAGAGGAGTGCATGTCCTTCCCGTTGGATCCCCTCAGGCCAGAGAAGCTCTGTGCCCCCACACCAATTTTTGGTGGGCAAGCCCCTGCTTACCTCCCTTTTGCACGCCCCGACTCAGTCCGAAAAAGGTAACACAATACATAAATTGTACATTTTACTGAAATTATGTCCTAAAATCACCACATAAAATACATTATTTACAATAAACAAGGAGTCCTGTGGCACTTTTAAAAACTAACGATTTTATTTATCGCATGAGCTTTAAAAATTAAAAATAAATTTGTTAGTCTTTAGAAGTGCCACAGGATTCCTTGTTTGTTTTGCTGAATTAGACTAACATGGCTACCCCTTTGGAACTGTTTACAACTTTATCATATGAGGTTCCTTATAATTTGTGCCTCTAAGTTACAAAGGCAATACTTGCAGGAAGCTGTGCTCCCTAACTTAAGCAAGAATTAAAAAGATGCCAAAGTGAAAACAAGGTCAATTATACGTTAATTTCATTTCGGCTTGATACTGTGCCAACAATTAAATGCTTTAATAGAAAAGTGGATCAGCTTAGTTCTATCGTGTCTAACAGTGAAAGACAATTTGGAAAGTTGTTGCTATTTGCCAAATATTTTAGCAATCCTGTCCTACAAAAAACAAATTCACTGAAATGATTCCGGTCAAAACAGATATGTTACTTGAGACGGAATTTTACAAAAGTCCTGCATGGCATTAAAGTTTAAAAAAAAGTTGACTCAAGTTCTAAATATATCAAGGCCTGATCCAAATCCTATGAGAGTCTTTGAATTGACTTCACTGGGTGTTTTAACAGGTCCACAGAGAATTTCAAGATATTCCAACTTAACAGATATTACATTATGAGAACCACTAATACTGTCAATGGAGCCTAAAGAATAGTAGCTGTCAAATTATCAAACAACAAACTACAACAAACAGCTATAAATTACTTACCATGATAGGTGCACATTACAGACAAAATGTTAGATTAAAATTAACTAAACCTCAGGTTTTGCACCATATAAAGTAAAGTATTTCTAAAAAGGTAATTTGCAATCACAGTCAGCTACTTAGACATTTAACTAAGTAGTGGGAGCATATCACTTCAGGTGCAAATGACTTCTACCTACAAACCATGGCTGCAAAACTGGTGGCCATGCTTTAAAAAATCCAGGGTGAAATCCTAGCCTCACTGAAAACTCCCAGGGGCAAAACTCCCATTGATTTTAGAGGGGTTAAATTATTAATGTTGGCCTTTAAAGATAATGCCGGGCTTGAAAAAATTGGCTCCCAGCTAGGTGCCAGCAGTTTTATTTTTGGTCACCCAAGGGTGCTCCTCTGCTGCATTTCCACAGTGGTGCTAGGAGCCAGGCTCCAAACCCCAGTTGCCATGGCGACCTGGTACCCGGGTTTTGTGAGCCTTAGTTAATGGCACCTCATAATTCTGTCTTCTAGTTGGAAGGATACATTGTAAATTTTGAGGGCTTTAAGAAAAGGATAGTGTTTTTTATGGGGGCTGAATCAAAAATAAGAAGAGGGCAGGCCCTCCCCTGCAAATCAAATAATGAAATTTATGACTTCAGATTGTTTCTTATTAAAAATCAATATGGTTTTGACTGGGTTTTTATTAATTACTTTTTTTTATTATTATGACAGCATATAGGGACCCCACCAAAATCAAATCGAAGAGACTATCTCTGCTGCAAGCTCCCCTTCTTCCTCAAAGACCGTGCTTCTTGCAAAATATTCTGGAGGTTTCAGTCTTCATATTTTCTCTCTTCTCTCAGCTGAACCTTCTCTCTCATGAGAGAGGAGACCTGCTCTAGAAAACCTTAACAGATTTGTTAAATCAAGCCTCTCCTGTTCAACTTTATAGGTGGGCAGATGCCTAGTTGAGAGAAAGGTAAAGTGTGAGGTAGGAGAGTAAAGATGCCCATTATCATGGATGGTAATGTATGCCTGAAGAGTCAAGACAGAGATTCAAGGAGACAAGGCGAGCGTGTTCATAGAATGGAAATGGCAGATAGAGCTTGACGGATTAGCTGACTTTTCTTTACAGACCTGAATTAGGTTATGGTGGATAAGCAAAATCATTGTCTTTCATTGAGAATCTTTGCAAAGTTGCCTAAATCTAAGCTCCTATGAGAGTGTGTAAGAATGTAATTTGGAGTCTGTGATGAACTGTTCCCATATAGCCACCCAGTCACTGTTTTAAATACCCAAACTGTTGAGAAAGCATTTATAAAAAGAATAATTTATAAATTTTTCTTCTGAAAAAAAGATACAGGTTTTCTCTTAGGCATTCTTGTTAGGTTTGAATTCAACTCAATCACTCAAGTGTGTCCTACAGCAGGAATAAAGTCTAACACGCAAATCTCAACACAACGTTAACTGTATACTCATTTACAATGCCTCATAAACACACGTGTCCCAAAAAGTGCTGCATAGATCTGACAATGACTCACTGTGGAGTCTTGGTTGAATCACTTCACATACTATGTCTTTATATTCTCAGCTGTTAAAGAGGAAAATGTATTATTTTTAGGCATTCTTTGCATGAGTGCCTAACATCTTTATAATTAATTTTGATAAAATGTATTAATCTAAGTAGGATACAATTTTGGTTGAAAGTGATCAGAAGAAGAGTGGGCTAGACAAAGCACCTCCAAAATTTGCTGTGAAAATAAACAGATAACCCATTACATTTGCTCTACCTGTGTATATGACCTATGTTTCTATAATGGAGCTCTTTGGCATTTAGCATGTTGTTATTAACAATAAACTATTTAGAAAGATTACAAAATTCATAAGGTCACCTTTGGGAAAGAAAAATGGAACACCTTTGCTTATGAAGACTATTCTCTTAGGCTATGTCTACACTGGCAATTTAAGTTGACTTAAGGGTAGTTAGGTCGACTTAACAAAGCGCACTCAGTCGACTTAAACCAAAGTCAACTTAGTCCACTTTGTTAAGTCAACTTTAATAAGGTTGACTTTCAATCGACCTTATTAAGTCGACTTAAGAAAGTCGACCTAAATTTTTCTAGTGTAGACATAGCCTTACTTATATATTAAAAGTTTAACTAATCAAAGCATGAAGTTTTCCCTATCCCTCTAATGGGTAACTTGCCAGACTGTTCTAAAGAAAAGGCTCAGACAGCACTTTCTGAACAGAAACTGAGCCCCATGTTTGGAGTGAAAAGTGTATTATTTGGCTAATATTTTGATAAAGAATATTAATGGAATCTTGTAAATATGATGATAATTTCTATCATGGATTGAAAAGTCAGGACCACCATAAAGTGAGTTCTTAATGTTCTCATAAAAATACCTAATCTCAAAAACCTTTCAGATACTAATATAATCTATCCTCTCAAAGAAGAAATGCAAAAATCGGTAGCATAATCATATTAACAATAAATCAAATCCCCAACCTATCCATTTACCAACTCTCTGCCCCAAACAAAAAAAAATCCCCATACACCTCCCACCCACCCCACAAATATAAAACCCCACAGTAGGTGGACTCAACAGAAATATTTAGGGAGTGTATATCCTTAATTACCCCTCATAATGTCTAATTTCCTTACACTTGTGCTTTGAGCAGCAAAAGGCATCATCTCAATACTCCCTCAGGCACTTTGCTATCCTATTTCCTGTATCACTGTAAATGGATTACCATATTGGGATTATGTTTAGTAGAGATCTCTTAACCAAATGTTTTTACTATGAATTTTTTTTATCGATTGATGGAGTTTAAGAGAATTAGTTTGTTGGGAAGTACAGATAGTTATTTTAGAAAAAGTAAGATTTAAAATGGATAGAAAATTCCTTTCAGTCTGCGCCCTTCAACAATCTTCCTTTCAATCTGCCTTGATAGTGTCATCACCTTGTGATCTCAAACTAAAATCTGAATTAACTAAAAATGATGTCAGCCAGTGATTATGTTACTACTGTGGACTAAGAAGATCTACTACATAATTCTGTTCACTTGCCACTGATCCAATTCTTATAAGTTCCCTTGGCTGTGATCCAAATCTTGCAAGCCTCTTTCTAGTGGTCTAGATCTTATAAAGTCACTTCTTTAATTTACTAGAATCTTCCACTTTCTACAGTCATCAGTAAAGAAGAAAATGAAGAAATATTAGTCTGAAGGTACTTAGTTCCAGTAAACCAATATGAAATTACTTTTCTGCATTTAATTTGCAGACACTTGAAAAACTTACATCTATATCTCCTAGCCCACTAGACAGATCTTGAAGTTATACACAATGATTGAGATTTTCCTGGAAAGAAGGGTTTTTTGTAGTAGTTGTTGTTGGGGGGGGGGGGGTTGTTGTTTTTTTTTAAATAATTACTGAAAGGGCTGCAGAAAATGAATGAATTTTCACCATCTTTGCTTTCAAAGAGGATTCCATTCAATGCACAGTTTTCATCAGAAGTCTTGATGTGTCAAGCAGCTCAAAAGCCCTTGAGTTTGATTTCCCTATAGAACTGGTCAAATACTGAAGTGGCTGCATAGCAAGATGATTTCCTGCTATATTTACGCATATAGTAAACACTCAGAAGAGCATATTTTACAAAAAAGACTTTTCACTAATTTTTCTCAGTATACAGTCACTCCCATGTTTATTCATTTCTGGTGTTTGGAATTAGGAAATGCACATTTTTATGGTCCAAATCTAAGCAAATCTCCTGGTTGGAATGATAAAATTGCCTTCTTATGGATTTTTTAAATTCTTTATGAGAACTAGCCTTGTTCAGGAGCATGAAATTCAGACTGGAGGGAGAGCTTCCATTTTTCTTGTGCTTTCTGAGTTACCTGGAAAGAATGCTCTATTAAGAGTGAAAAGACACTTTATTTATTGCATTTTTAAAGTAGATCTTGATTGCCCTTTATTAGAATTCCATTAACTTTGTAGATTTCTGACATTTTAGAGGTTTTATGTTTTGAATAGGAGGAAACCACATGCCAGAAAGAAAGTAGAATATCTTTTGAAATGGCAGACAGAATCCAATTGTCTGATGCTATTTTGCCCACAGGCATAAAATGTTTTATTATTATATCTAGAGGTAATAGTCAAAGGCACTTGAAACTTTCAGCAATCCTTTTGTTTTCTGTTCTAGAAGAGTACTTACATGTTGAATGGCAGGAATTAAAAAGGAAGAAAGCAGCTTCTCCTTAAATATACAGATTCTGAAGAAAAATTTCAGAAATGAGAAAATTCTCTGGAAAGCAAATTACAGTGATCTAGTAACCTCTTCTACTCTCATAATGCCTTAAAATCCTCCTACAGGACACCACAGAGGTGTGGACAAAATTGGATCCTTAACTTTCAGCGAATGACAAATAAAAATAATTCTGAAGTAGGTTTGCCAGGTTCTCTCTCAGTCATGGGAAAACTTAGCATGAGCGAAGCAATAACTGAATAATTTAATTTAAATCACTCTAAGTGAACGAGCCACTTCTCTATGGATCTGAAAGTCTTTGTCTCTTTAAAAACTTCCACCTGAAATTTTATCACACAGAACATGACTGCATTATCCTTAAGAAATATTTTTTAATTCTACAATACGGGAGAAAATATGTATTCTACTGCATTCCTAACTTCGGTTTTAAGTGCTCGAGCCTTTCAAGGGCCAATGATCCCATGTAATCTGAAGGTGCCTATCACCTGGCATAATCAGAACCCAACTACTTGAAGGTTTCTTCAGGAGATAGATTATAAAATGAGTTGCAAAAGAGCCCTTAGGCTATCGAGTCAGAGATTACCTTAAAGTCACAACTCCCCAAGAATGTCTGCAGCAATTATTCTCTTTGGAGGGGGAAAAGCCCAAAGTATTAAGGATTCTCTAGAAGGAATCAGTAAGCTCCTTTAGCAAAAGTAGTTCATGAAAAGGAGCTAAAAAAAAGTCTTATTTCCTTGCATCCCTAATAGGGTTAAAGAACACAAACGATCACACAAAAGTGCAGTGACTGGCAAAATAAGTTTCCAAAGGAAAATTTCCTTGAGGGAATGAATGGCTGTTCTTAAACATTTTCCATTTCCTTACAATTATACAAAAAAAGTACTCAACCGCATATTAACACAAAGAATGATGAGGGGGAGAAAAAAAGGCTTTTACCTGAAGAGCCATACCAAATGAGGAATTTTAATTCTGCTAAAGTAAGTGAAGAAACCTGAGTAATTACTGCAACTCTGAAGGAAACACATTCCTTTACAGAACAATGATGATTCTAAGCCTTGCTTAGACATGTACTTGAAAAGAAAACTATTATATAGGATAAATTTTTAAAATGCATATAAATGACGTAGGAGCCTATGTCCCATTTTCAAAAGTGACTTAGTTCGGATTCATTGGAAACTTTATTCAACAACTTTTTTATTCCAGCAAAAGCCTCAGTGAGCCTACTGTACTTGCAGTTGAAAAATGCTTTTGTCAGTATAGCTTTTTTTCACTCTGGGAGCCAGTTTAAGTGTAAAGCCAAAATTTAGCCAATTTATTTCACAAAATAGATTCTTAACAGTGTTTTGCCCATATAAGCACTGTCTATGCTAGAAGGGTTTGCTAACAATACAGGCAAATCTTTACTAGTGTAGACTAGCCTAAGGCACTTATGAGTAAAAGTCCCATTGATTTTCAATTCAATATCCATTGTTTAAAATGGGACCTCTTTATATGCAGCCTTTAAAGTATTTTAAGCTCCCCATGCATTGTTTTCATTGCCCTTACTGGCACTACTTTAGAGGTGGGGAAGTTGGTTAAATGTCTCATTATTAAGGTTCTAGTTAGAGGACAGGAAATATCTAACTGAAGTAAAATAGCAGTATTTGAATTTCTGAAATCAATATGCTGGTTTATAGATGAAATGGGACTCCAGGATCAGAGAAAATTTAACATGTACAATACCGTTCCCTCCATAATGTATTCCACTGAGATTTTACTTTCATCTCACAGAGTAATTTACTTAACAACACATGCCATTGGTCCAAAGCAGACTTCTAGAAGAATTTTGTATCTTTTAAAATTCATTGTGCTTGTTGTGTGCAAATCTAAATTCCTGTTAGGAGGAAGTGGGGGATAGAGGAAAAAAGCTTACTGCCAAAGTGCAGCCAATTTATTACACATCTATATGTTCTAATTAGTAGTCATTAATTGTTTGCAGGAAGTTGTGTGAAGAGTGGAAAAAAGGCAGGCATGGAGGATAAATCATAACAAGGACATGATAAGAATATGTTGCACGACTTAGGCCTTGTCTATATTACCGCACTAAGTCGACAGAAGATACGCAATTGACACACAGTAGAATGCATATCTCCTGTCAACTTACTTACTCCCCCGGCCGTGGTGTCTTCACTCAGCTGCGTCAATGGGAAATGCTCCCTTCGATACAGCGTTATTCTTTCTGGAGGGGTGGCGTTACTACTTTGAAGGGAAAGCACTTCAGGAATCGATTGAGCGGGTCTACACCAGCCACTCAATCGATTATTCCGCTGTGTCGATCTGTGGGGATTGATGTAGCAATTTCACTGTAGACATGGCTTTAGTTTACCTAGATTAATCAATGTTGCTATTTTACTAAATGCTCGATAATCTTAACTGAGACTGCCTAGTGGTGCCCCTGTAAGGCTTCCACAATAATGCAACCCTAGTTTGGTTAAGACCTCTAAGTCAGAGATTTTCAAACTTTTTTTTCTAAGACCCAGTTGAAAAAAATCAGTTTTCCCCTCGACCCAACAATGACATCTTTGAGCAATGCCATCTAGTCTTTTGGAAGCAGCAACATGTGATGCTGTGACCCAGTGCTGCGACCTAATATTGGGTCCCGACTCTAACTTTGAAAACCACTCCTCTAAGTATTACAGTAATACAAATAAGCATATCCTGTAAATTCTTGGGACTATATCTTCCCATCCTTTCCCATATTATATAGTAAATTTCTCTGGGAACAGTCTTATTTTTGTCACTGTGGTGACTCAGCATAAGGATGGTAAAATCTAATGCCTTGGCAACACCCAAGTGTCACATGGCTTCAGTGTTTATGAACGAAGCTAATTTCGCTATTCAACATTATTTTTTAAGCCTTTTGCTGTCTAAAATGGAGGTTGGTTGTGATTTACCTTTAGATGAGCCAAATAGTCCTGTGAGTTCCAAATTCTAAGGCCATATTGCTTTTGGCAGCTGACTCTCATGTCTTACCCATTCTAGATTAGAGAAATGAGATCATGATTTTGGTTCTGTGACTGCTGATAGATCAATTAGGGGCTTATTAGAAAAGAAAAAATAATAACAGCACTGAACAGTTCTGAACATTGCCTTTTATCCGATGATCATAAATGATTCAAAATATATAATGGGTGAGGTTTTAATGAGTACCTTGTCAAAGGAAATGGTTTAATGCTCCACCCTCCCAATGAAAAGCTTGCACTCTTAGTCAAATGATAAAAGCACACATAAAAGATGATCTTGGCTATAAAAAGCTAATTAAAATTATATCCAACGTTGCACATTCACTCAACTGTGGGTCCTATTTTGTAGGTATGAATAACTGTAGTTAGAAATTAGAAGAACATAAGAATGGCAATTCTGAGTCAGACCAATGGACTATCTAGCCTACTATCCTGTCTTCTGACAGGGGATAGGTGCCAGATGCTTCAGAGGGGATGAACAGAACAGGATGAATTCTCAAGTGACCCTGTCATCCAGTGTGAGGTCCTGGCAGTCATAGGCTTAGGAACTCCCAGAGCATGAGATTATATCCCTGACCATCTTGGCTAATAGAAACTGATGGACCTCTAATTCTTTTTTTTAACCCACTTATACTTTTAGCTTTCCCACAGCCCCAACAATGAGCTACCCAGGTTGTCCGAGTGTTGTGTAAAGTATTTTCTTAGGTTTGTTTTAAACTTGCTGCCTATTAATTTTATTAGGTGACCCCTGATTCTTGCATTATGTGAAAGGGTGAGTATTCATTTTCTCCACACCATTTTATAAACCTCTGTCATATTCCTCACTTAGTCATCTATTTTCTAAGAGAAAATATCCTAGGCTATGTCTACACTGGCACGTTAGTTCGAATTAAGGAAGCTTAATTCGAACTAACTAATGCCATGGCTACACTAGGCTTTCATTAGTTCGAATTAAGGGCTTCCTTATTTCGAACTAATAAATTTGAATATGCTATTCGGGCTAAGGGTTAATTTGAACTAGTTAGTTTGAATTAACCAGTGTGGCCATGTTAGTTTGAACTAATTGCTTAGGTCGAACTAACCAGGCCATTGAACTCAATGCAATTTGCTAATTCGAACTAAGCAAGTGCCATGAATGGCACTTGCTTAATTCGAACTAAATTTTCTTAGTTAATTTAGTTAAGTTAATTTGAACTGACTAAAATTAGTTTGAATTAGTTAGTTCGAATGAACTAATTCGAACTAACTTTAGTAGCTGTAGACATAGCCCTGCTCTTTTAATCTCTCCTCATATCATAAATGTTTCATTCCCTAATCATTTCTGTTGCCCTTCTCTGTACTTTTGCCATCTCTAAAATATCTTTTTTGAGATGGGGCAAACAGAACAGCATGGATTTATATAATGGTATTATGACATTTACTGTTTTATTATCTATCCCTTCCATAACAGTTACTAACATTCTGATAGCTTTTCTGACTGCCGCAGCACATTGAGAAAATGTTTTCAGAGAACTATCCACAGTGACTCCAAGATCTCTTTCTTGATTGGTAACAGTTAATTTGTCACTTTGTAATTATACTGGCATTATGTTCTCCAATACTTTGAATTTATCAACATTGAATTTCATCTTCTATTTTGTTGTCCATTCACCCAGTTGTGTGAGATCCCCCTGAAACATATCACAATCAGCTTTGGACTTGATATAAAATTACTCAGTTTTATTTTATCTGCAAACTTTTCCAGCTCATTGTTCACCCCCTTATTCCAGACCATTTATGAATATATTGATGAGCACTGGAGCTCTAGGAGCACTAGGCATCATTGGAATACTCCACTATTTGCCTCTATTGTGAAAAACTCTTATTTAAATTACTGAATATAATGGCAAGATTCTGCCTCATTCTTACCTGAGTGATGAATCTAGGAGGGGATATGAATTCCATCCCCTGCACAGTCCCTCTAAGGACCAGGCAAGGACTGCTCCTGAGGGTAAATGGTAGGAGAGGGGATCTGGAGAGGAGGTAAGACACCCAATAACCCACTGGGCAGGGAATGTAGATGGATCAGTGGGAAAAATAAGTAAACTGTGTTCTACTATGGGCTAATTAAGTGAATGCAAAGAGGCTGCATCATTTGTAGGACAGGGAGATATTTCTCCTCCAGGGGCTTTCTTTAGGGCAATGAAGCTCCATACAACCTCTTATTATGCATTTGGTGAAATTGGCCCAAAATTACTACCAGGGTCTCCTGGGTCCAATCAGTCAGGTCGCTTATTTATGATGAAGCAAAATGAAAATTCAGAAAAACAATAAGAAAAGCATACTCTTTGGATGGCATTCCATGGAGCTGCATCCACTTATGACTGATACAACTTTGGATGCCGCTTTTCAACAGTGAGGGAAAGAGAGCCTAAAGAAAGAAACCTTCAGATATGATAGAAATGAATCTGAATCTGAGAGGAACAACTTTTTCCTGACAAGTCAGAAGTGGGCCATTGCATGTAACTCGATATTTGAGTGAAGCAATTAGTATTGCAGTATACTGCAAGCACTCAAGAATCACAAGTCAGACCCCCAAACCCAAGGCATTTGCTTTAAAAATCATGAAAATTTAAAAAATAATAAATTTGTGGATTCTAGGGGTGTGGGTGGGGAGCCTTTACACTTCATGTATTCAAGCTTTTCTCTGTAATCACAAGAATTTGTCACTTATTTTTTTTAAATGAAAGCTAAAATTCTAGCAAAACAATATGATGGCAGAAGATGAGGCTTTCAGAAAAATGCCAAATACTATGAAACTCACAATAAAACTGTGAGAGTTGGCAGCACAGAAAAGAGAAATATTGCCTATATACCACCCAACTGCTACAGTTTATTGCTTCATTGAACCATCTAAACCAAAACCTGAAAAAAAGATAAAATTCTTTATGCAATGTTATCCTGCAGCTATTTTGGTGTTTTGCCATTCTATTTACTATATTTTATGTGCTTTATCACAATAGTTGCTTGTTCTCTAGGACTATTCCAATGCAATAATAACATTCATAAAGTCACTTGGAAGTCAAAAGTAAATAAGAGTTGAACTGAAGTAATTAGACCATGTAATATAAATGATTAATCCATTAGAGTTCACAGCAAAGGTAAGATGCTGATCTTACATATACAATATTGCTAATGGAGAATGCATCTAAAAACTCTAATTAGCTGGAATTAAGTGGCCACCCCTTTTAATTAGAATGAAGACAGAATTTAAAGTGTATCAAAGAATGAAAACCAATTTAAAAAAACAGTAATATAAACCTCTATCTCCTGCTCTTTTGAGCAATCTTCTGCATCTTGACTGTATCTCTCCATTTGTTTCCTTTATGTGCTTGCTGCCCCCAACACCCTTCAGGCCATGTACATACTTCCAGCTGAGGACAACTGGGCAGAATTCACTACAGAACCTTCACTGTTGCATCTCACTAAGCCAGAAGGGTTATTGTTGAAGCTGAAACACACACACCCTCAGGAGATGAGCATGCAAATTTCCTTACCACGCAAGGCACTAGCCAGCCCCAGGAGTGAGATAGAAATAAAAAGAGAACAGAATTGCTCACTATCAGACCAGTAAGTTACCCACCATAAAACATTTCTTTCACCAATAACCTGGGCAATTAGAAGAGATACCTAATTGTATCTCCCCTTTATCCAGTCATACTTTATCTTGGTAGTGTATAGAATCTCTGATAGTATCAAATACCAGGAAAGAACATTTCAAAAAGAAAAGAGGCTCTCTTTTAGAGTAGCTTAATATCAGTAAGGCTATGTCTACGCTACAGAGTTCAGTCGGCAAAAGTTTTATAATTATAGTGATGGGGAATGTACACACAGCCATACTTCTGTTGTTGGAGTGTGTCCTCACTAGGGCTGCGTCTACACGGTAAATTAAGTCAACTTAAACTTGCTTAAATCGACTTAATTTACCCTGCATCTACACTACACTTTGCTTAAGTTGACTTAAGGAAAATAAAGTCGATTTAATTAAAATTAAGTTGACTTTATTAAACCTCCTTTCTAGTAGACCTAAGGTTTAAGTCAACTCCCTAGAGTCGACTTAAGCCAGTGTAGACATGAGGTAGCCCTAAGTCGACTTAGGGCTACCCCAGGGCTACACCAATGCCCTCCCTGCCAGTGGGGGGAGGGCACAGGGGGAGGCTGGCATGCCCTCCCACAGGGCAGGGCAGAGCCCTGCCCACCCTGCCCCTATGCCCTGCCAGGGTCCCTGTCTCCCTTTGCCCCATTGTACCAAGGTACAATGGGGCAAAGGCTGAGCCCCCTGGCATTGGGCAATGGGTGCCCTCCTGCCCCCGTGGACCTGCCCTAGGTCCCCCTAGCCCTACAAAGTCGACCTAGAGCGTCCAGCAGAGGGCAACAAAAATGATGAAGTGGCTGGGACACATGGCTTATGACAGAGGTTGGCAACCCACGGCACACATGCCAGAAATGGTACATGCTCTGAGTTTGAGGAAGGGACATGGGAGCCATGGTGTCAGCAGCTGCATTGCTGCCAGGGATCCAGGAGCCACAGTTCCTGCCTCCCCTGCTGCTGGGGATGGAGGACCCCTGGCAGCTTCAGGTGCGCTGCCGCCAAGGACAAAGGAGCCCTGTTAGCTTCATCTCTGGGCTGAAGCTGAAGCCACCAGGGACGGCGAAGCCCTGGTGGTGGGGGGCTGAAGCTGCTGGGGCTCCTCTGCCTCCAGCAGTGGTGGGGCTGATGCCGCCAAGGATGGAGGACCCCTGGCGGCAGGGGGCAGATGTTGCCAGGGCTCCTCTGTCCTGGCAGTGGGGGGCAGCAGGGTGGGCAGCTGCCAGGATCCCCAGGCAGCTGACGCCCTATTGCTGGGGGAATGCCCACGTGTCAATTTCACTGCTCTGTTAGAGTGTGAAATTGACAAGTATGACAGCTCTCTACTGGTATAAGGAGACAGAGTGTTCACACTGACACTCTGCCACCTTAAATTTGCTTACAAAAGCCCTATGCCACTCATTTTGGTGGTATTATTTTATTGGCAGGATAGGGCAGTTTTGTTGCCAAAGAAGGGAGTCTAGTGTGTACACCAGAACTGTTTTGACGACAAAAGCTGACTCTTGTCGACAAAACTTCCCAGTGTAGAAAAGACCTAAAAAGCAAAATATGAAACTTTACTATATCTGTATGCACAATCTTAGCCTTCTCCAAGATACTAGGATATTGGCACATAAACTTAAGCCCAATTTTAGACTCATTTCTAAATAGAAAAGCTTGTTCATTTGATGAACACAAATAAAAATTCACAAGTCATCTCTGAATATTAACATTCGTAATGCAATTTGGTATTAACATAAAAAAAATCACACTTCTCCCACAATCTTACTAGTATGCATGTGGAAACCATGGCAACTATCATGATGTACAAATTTTATTTTCACAAAAATACACCACAGAGTACTGCACGGGTTGCAGTCCAGACAGTCACAGAGCTGCAATCACTTTTTAACTAAGACCTAATAATATTAGTAATTGAAGTTTACCTGTATTATACCAATCAAGCCACAACAGAAAAGAGAATGCTGCTAATATTGGGTCTTCCGTGCTTTCTATGATAAGATATTCAGAAGTGGTTAATAATATCGCCGTTTCAAGTAATTGAGTAACTAATTATACTAGCTTAAATGTTACTGAATAAATGTCAGGTACCAGCGTTTCACAACCTGGCCTTCCTTTTTTTCTTTATGCTTATGAGCACAGAGGATGAATATAATTAAGATCATTTAGATATCTAAATCAGGTACCTCGATGGTAAAATTATTTAAACTGTGGAGGCAGTAAGGAATGCATGGTGGAAGATAGGCTAGTGATTTAAAAAACAGTTTTGAACAATATTAATCATCCACTTTTGAGAGGCCTGCTACACTTTAGAGATCTCTTCAGCACATCTGTCACCTGGGAGGTAGCTAAATATTTTCCCAAGCACTTAAGCTCTTCTTTACTGCAGTTTTTCCTGGCTGCTATTTAAAATACACTGAGGAGAACATCAGTGTCCTAAATAAACTGTTCCATTTCCCCCTGCTAACAAATTACACAACGCTGCCTGTAAGAATTAAGGGCTAGGTCATCTTCTGTAAGACAGATAACTGCAAGTTCCCACTCAGATTTTTGACTGTGTGCATGGGATGAGAAAGGGAAAATAGAGCTTGACCTCCATAGCCCTTCAGAGACAATGTGGGGGCTCACTGTGAAAACCAGTGGGGTTGAAGAGTTCTGAAGGAGGCAATAGGCTCTTCACAGTTCACTATTGCTGCTTTCACTGGCCTGCTCCTCTTGCTTAAGGAGATGGGGGCTCAGTTACATGGTTCTCTGACAGCCTCAACCATATTCAGCAAGAAATTTGTTGAGATTCACAAATCTTCTAAGTGAAATTTTGTTCACAGTCATTGTTTTGCATTAAAATTATCCAAAATTCATGGCATGGCACGATTTTCACCTGAAACCAAGAGAAAATGGGCTCCGTCTAATTCAAAGCAAAATGCGGGAACTTGTAAATCCAGGAAGACTGAAACCAAACATGCACACACACATCACTGCATCTCACACAAGTTTAGCTGACATATCCAATTATTCTGTATTTAGAGAAATGTTTGTTCCTGTTAGCGGTTTATTTCAATGTCAATACTATCTAACAATTTTATGTATCTGATTTACTACTTAAAATATAAAACTGTATTTCTGAGTGCATAAAATTATATTTGGAATTCCAGAAAGTTTGAATCTTTGTTTTTCTGTGATGTCTCCAAGTATTTAATACCCACAGTTGTGTCTGGTTTCCTACATATGTGACAACTTTGACTTTAATTATATGAGGTGAGAAATCTGATTTGAATGATACAGTGCAAACCCTTAATAAAGTACAAAATGTCAATATATAAACCATCTTTACTTGGCATTGGTTCTCCCTGCTTGCAACTATCATTACAGACTAAAAGATTTCTTTTCTCTATCTTTTATAAACAACTGATGTCAGATTGATATACTACTGTTGTTAGTAGTGGCTAATAGCATATAATTAGTATTTAAATAGTACATGGTGTGTGCATTTGTTTAATGTTTAACTTTTATCTACCTATCTATTTACATATATAGCCCTCATTTGAGCACCTCACAAGTACTTAAAAATAGAAATGAACATACTCTTCCTTACTATTTCTAAGAAGAAATAACTTGATTATCGTCTAATGGTTATATTTGCCTGTGTTGTACATGTTTGAAAAACTGAGGCGATACTAAGTTTAAGCATACGTGTATCTCCCCCCCCCCCCCCCCCAATATAGGCACCAATTAAAAGAGAGTATTTAACCATTTCATTGTTGTTTCCCACTGCAATCTCTGTGTAGTGCTATACATTAGAGCTTCTGAAAGGTGCTGATTTCCCATTTCATTGGAATATTGGTACTTCAATTACAATGTCCTGTATACACTGGGCATCATTGCACAACTGTTCAAAATTAAGTTAGGTGATTGATTTTTTTTTTATTTTTTGAAGAGAATAAATAGGTCATTTCTTAATCTGTGGAAGGTTGTGAGTGGCTGAAATGTTCTCTTTCTGCTTTTCTGACTCCTACATGGGAAACCTCAGAAGACTTTGATTCAAAGATTCCTTTTCCTTTGCATTTCATTGTGCTGTCTGCTGGAGTTTATGGGGCTTCTAGATATCATATATCACAGTCTTTTCTTCCAGATGACCCGTTAAAGAGTCTAGTCAGTGCTTTCCCATAGGATGCCATCAGATCCTAGAATAGTCATCCAGTGTTGCACCTCTTTGACAAATTGTTTCAGGCTTGTCTTGGATTGATATCATGATTTAATTATGACTTGGAATATGTGGGTCAAACATACTCCTGGTCTGCCCAACAAAGACAGCTACTTCCCTGACAGGTTTCCATAAATTCAACACTTAACAGGATTCCTAACATTATAATGAACAACTAGTTTATAACGGATAACTACTATAATACACATACTGACATTGGGCCTTCAGGTTGCAGTTTTACATTGAACCATGTGATTTCTGGTCATTCTGTGTCCATTTTCAAGTTCTGCATCTATTTCAAGTTTCAAGCAAGAATTAATTTCAAAACAAAGATTGCTATAGCTTTTTGGATAGATCTCAAACTCTGCTGAAAAATCTTAGCCCTAGTCTAAACTTACCGCCATTTTCGGCAGCAGTCGACGGGAGATACACACGGTACATAAAATACCTTGCGTATCTCCTGCCAACTTCTTAACTCCTCCCTACATACTACACTGTGCTGACTGGAAATGGTATCCAGTCAGCGTAGTGGAAGTGCGGTTACGGAGCTGGTGTTCCAGCTCCGGTTCGGTTATTGACTGAATGCGTCTACACAGATGCCTCGATTGAAACCTGAAGATTGCACTGTCAGCAGCAACTTTACCACCATCAATATAGACTTGCCCTTTCACTCATAATTATAGATTACCCTGTTTAACAGCCTTTGTGATGAATGAAAATCTATTTCTTTTCTAAATGTATATTCCAGGTTTAAGTCAGTAAAAAAGAAAGTTTATTACAAATTGATTATATTCAAAGGATGTCTTGCCTTGCTTGAACTGTTTCAGCTGTTCCAAATCATTGAAAATTGTCAGGACAATGGCTGCATTTCTGTTGCCTTCTTACTGTTGGCACAGTCTGCCATTGGGTCAAAGGATTGCAGAGCTGTGTCTGAGCTAACCAGAATAAGGCCAGATCTTTTATAAAATCTATTTTCTATTATGGATTTCTACATCATTTGATCTGTGAATTCCTAAATTTCAGAGTTACAGAATTTTGATGTTTGTTTGTTTGTGGAAAAACTCAAGCAAAGAAGTTCAATTTGCAACTGCAAAATGACATTTCAGTTAATTTAAACAGACAGAGCTAATAGCTTTATCTGTCTTCCAGATCGGTATTCCAGAAGATACCACTATTTTTTTAAAGAGTGGGAGCCCTGGAGAAGAATTCTTCAGCCTTAAGCCTTCCAAAATCCCTACAGGAACAAATTTACAAATCTGCACTGAACTCTGACTTTGGCTTGCAAAGCCTACAAGAGAACAATGAAGAGTTGCTGCTTGATTACAGGGGTTAGTTTTTCACCATCTCAGCTCAAACAGAATGACCCTGAATAGCATTCTCTTTCCCTGCACAGATAACCACAGGGCAGTCTTCTCTGCCGTGTAAGTTACCCTCTTACAGAATGAGCTAGCAGAGAAAGGAAGAAACTAACAAACAGAAGAAATACGTTCAACCTCTTATCATGGTGAAGTACGAGAAGATCATAAAAGGCAGCATTTGGGGACACATGGAAACATTTTCAAAGGGTTTCCATAACTTCACCTGAAATATCTGTAATCAGATACCATGTGTATGCTTCATTATTATGGTGTATAAATGTCTTTAAAAAAAAACATTTCTGGAAGAAAGGGGAGATGGGTGGGGGGGGGCGGGGAGGAACCACAACATACAGACAAGAAAACTGTGCCCTTAACCTCTTTGTATGTTCACTTCACCTAAGGTATTTATACAAACAGATGCTCATTTGCATGCTCAAATAAGGACTTTTAAAAATAGTTTCACTCACTAATAAGGCAGGAGCAATTAAATAAGTCTTTAAAAAGTTACCAGAGAAGGCCATACTTAATACAAATTAATTTTTCAAAGTTCTTTTTAATCTTTACTCATCAGAAAAGACACACAAATAAAACATAGAAAAAGAGTTTTATAAATAATATATTAATATGTTTTGGCTTCTCAGCCCTGAGAACTCTAAAACTTCTTGTTAGCAATTCAGTTCTATTGCTCCAACTCCCATCTTGTTGTCGTGTGACTATGCCAGGAGATTGATCAATGAGTCAATTACTGTTTATTATCATCATGCCACGGCTATTGTTCTTCATCAAAATGTATGATCATCAATAAATAACGGTGAAATAGAATTAACCTGGCATTCTAGAGGGACGTTGCAGCATTACATGATGACTGCAGTGGACTGTGATTATCATTTCCCTACAGGGAAGCACAGCTGTGTTCTACTGTTAGAGTAACATTAACAGCCATGGAATAAATCGGAATCAGTGTTGGAAACCTAGATTCAAATGCATATAGCATGAACAAACCACTCAAGAGCACATAAATGGCTAATTCCTACATTATGCCTACATGAAAGATAACAGCAAACCCATCTGCATTTATCACTGTGGAAACCTCTCCCTTCAAGTCTCTTATATTTCTTTAGAACATTTCCTTCTCTTCGATATTTTTTCCTGCTTTACGCTTTTGGGAACCTTACAGAAAAACAATATTTTCTTTACTTTTAAGGAACTTTACCAAAATATGAGCTGTGCTTATATGGAAGACAATACTGCATTATATACTAAAGTATCTTTTGTTATCTCAAAGCATGTTACTAACATGTACAAATTAAGTCATATGCCCCCTAAAAAGAATGTAGGTACTGTGACAGCCATTTTGTAAATAAGGGGTTGACAGGTTAAGTGATGAACCCAAGGTAAAAATGGTGAACAAATGCAATTGCCCCAAATTCTCAACTCCTCTACTCTAATATCCAAACCATATTTCCTTCTGATTGAAATCAGCCTAACATGTCTAACCCGGTTTTGTAAGCCAGTCGTGAATTTCCACCCTCCCAACTGTAAAGTTTGGATATTTTGAACAGTTTCCTGTTAGTGCTAATACATACTACAGCAAAAAATGGTGAATTTCTCTGTTTGACCTGAATTTCAAGACACTCAATGCAATCTCTTTGAAGACATGACATTATATGAGACACACACAAATGAACTCCCATCATGGGAAATACAAATGAGTTTACCCTTCAATGCATCAGAATTGCCTGTGTTTAAGGTTCTAAAAATGGAACACAGACTTGGAGGTTACAGTGCAAAAGGCAGACTCAGATTGCTCTAACATTTATTCCACTTGGATCAAAGGAACTGGACTCTAAGACCTGTAAGAATGATCAGGAAATAGTAAAAAAAGAACGTTAATGTACAGTTCTCCAGTTTGGTTTTACTTAAAGAAAGCTGCCTTTTTCTAAAGAACAGTTAATCATCATAAGGAAATGATAAAAACCAGGCACTACTGTGACAGTCACATTGCTGCTACATCCTAAACTCTGAGTCTGGTGGCTCTTTTAAAGACTAACAAATTTATTTATCGCATGAGCTTTCATGGGAGAAAATCCCACTTTGTCAGATGCTTGAAGATGGGGACAGTTCCATCCCCATCTTCAAGCATCTGACGAAGTAGGATTTTCTCCCACAAAAGCTCATGCGATAAATAAATGTGTTAGTTTTTAGAAGTGCCACAGGACTCCTTGTTTGTTTTGCTGAACTAAGCTAACATGGCTACCCCTTTGGAACTTGTCATCCTAAACTCTCTGAGCCATCTGTGAATTCAGTATGTTGCACTAGAATCAAAGAAGCTACTCATGCATTTTTCCATGGCGAGATAATGAAGAAGAGCAGGGTGACTCACCAGCATTACAATGCGGGAGGTTTAGGCTCATCCTCCAGGACTATTTCTTTTCTTTGGGAAGTGGGGAGACTATTAAAAATTCATAAAGGCTTGTCCTTCTGGGGGAGAGGAGGTAGTCAGGGAATGTGTGTACAGACATGGAGGCATGCTGGATGTGATACCTGGACTGAGCATTAGCATCCCAGCTGCTCACGGCACATGCACAACGTTGATCTCAGATCATCAGTCTGAAAAAATGATGCTCTATGTTTGTTATCTTTTCCAATGGCAGGGATGGTACAAGTGTATTTATGAATGGCATCTGTTTAAAAGGTGGGCCTTAGCCTTATCTCTGCCAATACTAAAGGTAAGGCTAAGGCCCACGTTGAAGACTGCCTTGTGCATCATACTTCCGAGCCAGAAAATGCACAACAGATTCTTGTTCCACTAACCAGGCACCACATACCTGCTCCCTAGTTTAATACACGCATTTCCATTTCATTTTCGGTGTTAGCTGACAGGGGAGTAAAACCAAATCAAATTACACACAGCAGTGTAATTATCCAGTGCAATTATCACTGCTAGAACTTAATTACAAATTGAGACCCTGATCCTGCAATGTGGCCCCATTTCAATTGGACTCTGCACACGTACAAAGGATCATGTTAGCAGATTGCAGTGTGGGACTGGAACTGTAATCGTTTGTTGTCTAAATCTGATATAAATATATGTACATTAACTTTTGAACACTACAGAAGCATTTTGTAGTTACCATGTATAGTTTTATCATTTTCCAAGCAAGAGGTGTTCTATTTCTGGTCTAAATGACCTGAGCACATTGTAAAAACTCTAATGCAGCAAACAATTCAGCTATCTTTTTCTATTTTCCAATTAGGACAGAGCAAATAGTACAGCAAGGAATCCACCCAATCAAACCTTCTCAACTTCAAGTGCTCCTATTAACTTGAATTTAAGTAACTTTCAACATGGAGAGAAGAATAATAAGTAGAAGGAAGGGGAATGAAAACTTCAAAAGAGAAAGAAAACATCACTGTAAATTTTCATGTATATTATAATTTAAGTTCCCTACTTGCTAGCTTGTATTCCAAACCACATCACTCTAACCTTTGGTGATTTTAGGAATCAATGAGTTGATGGTGGAATCCTCATAGACTTATGATTGAAAGGGACTATCATGATCTTTTACTCTGACCTCCTGTACATTGTAGGCCTCAGAACCTTGCCCACCGGCTTCTGTAATAGACCTCTAACCTCTGGTTAAGTTACTAAAGTCCTCAACTCATAGCTTAAAAACTTCAAATTACAGACAATTACTGATGGGTAGGTTGGATGTATGGGTTCACTAGAGACAAAACACTTGTTCTATGTATGCAGTTCTATGCAGTCTCTCTGCATTATAATATGTCAGTTTATGTCCAGTCTGCATACGAAGGAGGAGATGATATTAGAAATGCAGGTTGGGTTGCAGATACATAGGGACATGAAGCTGAGGACCTATAACTTGAATATAATCTAGTAAAAATACAAGAGGCAAGTAATGGGACTCACTGAGGAGCGTGAGATAGTCAGACGGGGAAGCTAACTTCAGCAACAGGATAATGAGAATTACCATGCAGATAGCACTGTGAAATTACACCTCCTGGAGCTTTAACTTGTATTGGATTAAACTTGATTACTTTAGTAACTTAACTAAATCATGGGAAATGTGCCGTGTTCCATTTTGTCAGCTGAATAATGATTTCTGATTGATTTACATCTTTAAAGATTGAAATTGGCATCATTTTTGGAGGGGCTCCTTGCTATAAAGATAACTCTAAAATCCCAGAGCATGTGGTTAAATTTAGATGCCTTCCTTCTTATTAGTGTTCTCATTTGGCATAATTTGTCATTTTCTTTGTACTTTGAAAGCACAAAAGTCTTAATTCAGCATGCATAATTTTTCAGAAAGGCCCAGGAATAATTTAAGCACACAAGGTCAATGGGGCTATGGTTGGGCTTTAAGTTATGCACAAGCCTAAATACCCTTCTGGATCAGAGCCACATTCATAACCTTATTTACTGATGATTCTCCTTTCCACTGAAAGAATCAGATCAAACCTTCTAAACAGATTTCCACCAGTGTAGTAATAAAGGGGGAAATGAAAGAAGGAAAAATAATCTCTACTTTTGCAATGTAATACATATCTGGACGTACCTCACAAACTGTCAGAAAAACATCCTTAAAATATGGTTTCTGTCAAAGTAGTTTACATAAGCAGTGGATGCAAATATTGCCCGTCACATTAAGAAGACCTTTTGAAAAAATGTTTCTTCAAGACCTGCACATCGTTTATGGGGTAGGAAAATGGATCACACTGATTATTCCTCATTTGAAGTCTAAGTGTAAAGTCACCTTCAGATCTCAGTACACAAGCGCATCTGTCATTGACTTCAATGGGAACTGTGCTCACATATCAGAGATCTCAATTTGGACCATTATCCTCCATTTGTGATGCTACAGTTGTTGCTGAAAAAAATTTATGATTTTGGAGAGATGTTTTATTACTACAAATGTTAAGCTGGAGAACTTCCTGAACTCTTCAGAAACTAAGATATTGTTTAAATCAATGTTTTATGTAACTCATTTTAAAATAGGAAATAACTAAGGGTGCGTCTACACTTGTAAATTAAATTTACTGTGCGTCTACACTACACTTTCCTTAAGTCGACTTAAGCAGCTTGCTTAAGTCGACTTAAGGAAAATAAAGTCAACTTAATGAAAATTTTTAAAGTTGACTTAAGCCAGTGTAGACCTGGAGTAGTCCTAAGTCGAATTTAAGTCTCCAGGACTCTCCAGGACCCCCCACTGCCTTCCCTGCTGGGGGGGGGGGGCACAGGGAGAGCCTGGCATGCCTCACCCTGCCCCTATGCCCTACCAGGCTCCCTGTCCCCCTTTGCCCCATTGTACCCTGGTACAATGGGGCAAAGGCTGAGCCCCCTGGCACTGGGCAAGGGGTGCCCCCCCTGGCACCATGGACCTGCCCAGGTCCCCCTAGCCCCTAGAAGTCAACCTAGGCATCCAGTGTGGACGCTCTAGGTCAACTTTGTAAGTTCCCCCCTAAGTCGACTCTTGTCAGGTCTGGAAGAGGTAAGCATAGTGTCACAGGTAAATACAAGGCAGGAGAGATTGTTAAGTATGAAGTGTTAACACAGATTTCAAGAAACTATTTAAAATGAAGTGGGCAAGTAATCTCTGCAGTCATACAGAAAGGAGGTTTAGTAGGTTACAAATTGTTGTAAAGAGCCACAAAACAGTATCTCCACTGATACAAGCTAGAAGAGTTATGATTTTGAGTTCCTAGGCTTGTCTCCTTTTTTGAGAAGATAAAAGATTTCTTGGACAAAAGGAATGCAGTGGATCTAATTTACCTAGATTTCAGTAAGGCATTAGATATGGTTCCACATAGGGAATTATTAGTTAAACTGGAAAAGATAGGAATTAATATGAAAATTGAAAGGTGAATAAGGAACTAGTTAAAGAGAAGACTAGAACAGGTGAACTGTCATGCTGGAGGCAGGTTACTAGTGGAGTTCCTCAGGGATTGGTCTTGGTACCAATCTTATTTAACTTTTTTATTACTGACCTAGGCACAAAAAGTGGGAATGTGGTAATAAAGTTTGAGGATAACACAAAGTTGGGTGGTATTGCCAATACAGAGAAGGGTCACAATATCATACAGGAAGATCTGGATGACCTTATATACTAGAGAAATAGGAATAGGGTTAAATTTAATTGTGGAAAGTGCTAGGTCAGGCATTTAGGGATGAATAACAAGTTTTTTTTCCTATAAGTTAGGGACACATTAGTTGGAAGCGACGGAGGAGGAGATGGACCTCGGTGTACTGGTTGATCACAGGATGACCATGAGCCACCAATGTGATGTAGCTGTGGAAAAAGAAAATGGAGTCGTAGGATGCATCAGATAAGGTATTTCCAGTAAAGATAGGGAGGTGTTAGTACTGTTACACAAGGCCCTAGTGAGACCTCATCTGGAATATTGTATGCAGTTCTGGCCCCCCCTGTTTAAGAAAGATGAGATCAAACTGGAACAGGAGCAGGGCAGCAAGGACTATCTTATGAGAGGAGACTTAAAGAACTTGGTTTGTTTAGCCTAACCAAAAGAAGGTTGAGGGGAGATCTGATTGCTCTCTATAAATATATCAAGAGGGATAAATACTGGGGAGGGAGAGGAATTATTTAAGTTCAGCGCTAATGTGGACACAAGAACAAATGGATAGGAAGTTTAGACTTGAAATTAGATGCAGGTTTCTAACCATCAGAGGAGTAAAGTTCTGGAATAGCCTTCCAAGGGGAGCTATGGGGGTAAAAAAAACCCCAGCTGGTTTCAAAACTGAGCTTGATAAATGTATGAAGGACATGGTATGATGAGATATCCTAGTTTAGCAATTGACCAGTCTTTGACTACTAATGGAAGATATGCCAGTGGCTGAAGATGGGATGTTTGATGGGATGGGTTCTGAGTTATTACAGAGAATTCTTTCTTGGGTGGCTGACTGGTGAGTCTTGTGCAAAGGCTCCGGGGGGGTTTCACCTTTCCCTCTAGTATAAGGCATGGGTCACTTGCTGGTGGATTCTCTGTATCTTAAAGTCTTTAACCCACGATTTGAGGACTCAGTAATAGGTTAGAGATTTATTAAAGAAGTGGGTGGGTGAGGTTTTGTGGCCTGCACTGTGCAGGAGGTCAGACTAGATGATCATATTTGTCCCTTCAGACCTTAGAGTCTCTGAGTCTTTAGAAGGTGTTAGGTGGTTTCCTTTGAGGATAAGGACTGATTGGTCAGATATGTAGTGATACGTTTGTGAAAAATGTTTGTCCTTGAGTGATGGGTTTTTTTTTTTTCTTTCCAGACTTGAAAAAGCAATCTGTGAAGCTCTAAAATTTGTATCTTCCACCAACACAAGCTGGTCCAATAAAAGATATGACTTCACCTACCCTGTCTCTACGTTAATATAAACATTTGGAGCTCATTAAGAATTAGTTTTGAAAATAAAAATTATGCAAGTTTTATGCACCTGCAAAGTATTCAAATCCATCTTACCCTGGATTTTGGGCACCTAAAGCTGGTGGTGCCATAATATAGTCTCTAAAATTTAGAGATTTTTAAACAAAATTAAAGAAAGTCCTTTTGAGTAAGGGTCAGTGCTCCTAAAAGCACTTGCTCCCTTCTTTCAAAATTACTGAGGGAGTCAGGAGAATGCCTTTTTGAACAGCTTTACATGCAGATATCATGATCAGAGATTCAGTGATCTGCTCCCTCAATTTTCAGTGTCTGACTCCATACATGAAAATTGCAAAGCTCACTTTAGTGGCTCAGTTCAAAACATGTTCCACGATAGTCGCTTTCAATTACCAAACAAATACGAACACACTAACCATAAAATACAAAGCATGAGAGTATCTCCCTGAATCATTTATTTTAGTCTTCCAAAGAATCACCAGGTTTTTTTATATACTGTACTGTATTTTATTTTCTAAGATCAATGTTCAGATGTCACCAAGTCCTTGCTACAGAATATGCTTGGAGAACTGGAATTGTAGCTCCAGCTCCTGTTTTCTGTTGCCAATACCTGGAATCAATAACAGTAAGTTTGGGGGGGGGGAGGGGAAGGGAGAGAGAATGGTTTCAAGTTGAAGATTTTCCAAACTTCTAACCAAGGAATAAAAACTTGAATCGTCATCCAGCCCTAGTAAGTGGGCCAAGAATAGGAGAATGCCATAAGACAGACACGGAGAAGGAAATCCTTCCATATATGTGACAGAGCAGGAACAGAGCCTCACTATCATACCTGTGCTAGTTAAAAGACTCTATGGCCCTAGCCATGCTCCTCCATGGTGGAAGAAAGGAAAAATCAGAAAACTTAAAGAGTGGTAGAACATCTGGCCTTACCTCTGCTTAGCTTTTACTCCTTACAGAACTGGATAAATTAGTAGAGAATAGGTCCATCAATAGCTATTAGCTGAGATGGGTAGGGATGCAACACTATGCTCTGAGTGTCCCTCCCCTAGCCTCGGTTTGTCAGTAGCTGGGAGTGGAGGATAGGGGATAGATCACTTGATGATTGCCTGATCTGCTCATTCCCTCTGAAGAACCCAGCATTGGTCACTATCAGAAGACAGGACACTGGGCTAGATGGACCATTGATCTGATCCAGGATGCCCGTTCTCATGGGTTCCATGCCACACGAAATTTTCAACACTCCTCTCATGACATTTTTTAATCCTGCCCTCCCACCTGTGACTAGGAGCATAGCCAGAGTTGGACCCAAGAGGGCCAGGGCCCACCCACTAGGAGATGAGGCCCGCCCACCACAGCGCTGGCAGCCAGAGCTGGCCAACAGGTGCGGTGGTGAACTTCGCGCTGCTGCTAGGCACTGCAGTGGATGGGCCTCACTGCACCACCTCTCCCTCTTCCTCCTTCTCATAGAGCTCCAACTATTACCTAGCAACAGGAAGCTTCTCAGGCAGCTTCCAGTCATGTGATTGGAAGCTGCCTGTGGCTGGTTCACCCTTCATGTCAGGGGCCTGGCCAGAAACAGGGGCTGGCTACACCTCTGCCTATATCCACATCTCTGCAGCAGACCCCCTACATGCATATAGAAAGGGGGTTTCTTTCCAGATCTCTCGATGTATCTCTGAAGAGCACAAATGCTACACACTTACGCATACCTGAGATTTGTCCCAATATTAGATTTGAAAATAGATTTGAAATGTACATGAAAATAGATTTGAAAATATTAAAAATGTATGTGAAAATAGATTTCAAAATAAAAAAATACTAAATTAACCATTTACTCTGTATTTAGACTGTTTGGCTGCAGTATCTAACTACTAATCATGGCCTTTGGTTTGTTTTGTAATGTCAGGAAAAGGGTGGAATGGGGTGGCCTTAACACAGTTCCAACTGTCACTTTTTTCTTAAACCTCTATGAATTTGAAAGCAATTTCCACAAAATTGTTTTCCCTTACAAGTTAAATCCTTTTCTCCTCCTCCTGTTCCACTCCTGTTAACAAAAAGCAGCTCATAAATCAAACTCTAATCAAGCTGAAAATCCCAATTTTATTTCTTTAGCTCCCCAAGGGGTCAGAACATTTTGCAGAAATCTTTTACTTTCTAAACCCCCCACTTCAGAACTTCTGTTTGCTGCCTACTTTCTCTCCAAATAAAATTACTTTCATTTAGAATTATCATTCTCCTTTCCTTTCATGCACACACACACATGCTTCTTCAGCCTCCTGTGATTGAAAGTATTTAAAGCTCTACAATTTAATTGGAAGAAACATGATGTGAGGGATTAGCAACCCCTCAATTCAATATGCAGAATTATGTTTAGACAGCCAAGAGGAGACTAATCTACTGGTTCTCTAATTTTACCCCTGTTTTCAAATAAAAAAAATTGAAAACCCAGCCAGTATTCTGGGCACCATATGGAGAAAACATGCCAGAGGCATAAAACAGTATCACTAACCATAAAGACTGTTCCTAATGATTATGCTGAATTTACCTATTAAACTTTTATACTATCCATATATTTTCTTGCTTGAATCCTCTTCCTCATCAGACAGATTTCATTATCAGATCTAAACATGTGGAAGTCAATTGATGTCAATGGACTTTGGATCAAGTCCTGCATAAACTCTCATAATAAGAAATCATGACTGTATTAAGTTCCAAAGGGGTAGCCATGGTAATCTATATGTTTTTAATCTCTCGTTATATTGCCAGTGTATTTGTAACATATGTATTTGATCCAACTGCTCTTCTGGCTGATGGCAAAACACTGGTTTGGTTACAGAAGGTTTGCTTTAAAATTTGGAATTGATAAAGCATAGTTACAAATGAGATAATAAATATTTATTCCACTTTGTCTGCATTTTTAAAAATGCAGGACAATTTAAAATCTGATATTTGTGGAGTCACTACATCCCTTTAAGGCTAAGTTATCATCAGGACAATAGCAAGAATGAATAATAAATCAGTCTTAGAATAGGAGGATAAAGAGAAAAGCAGCCAGGGCAAGCAAATGAAAGGAATGTTTTCTACAAGCCCTCCTTCTGTGGTTCCCTGAATGATTAGCATTGCCTCTAAGGTGGTAAGATAAGGTTTCTATTGCAGGTTAGGGAATCACTTCCCATGAATGAATAGAATTATGCCTATGGCATTTAGTAAAATCATTGTTGAAGGACATGAGAGCCCCACAGCAAAGTCTTTTAAAATATATCTTGTTTGCTTCATCCTCTTACCTATTTGTTTGCTTTTATTACTTGATAGGAACAGCTCTCAGCTGCAAGGTGGGAATAGAAAAGAAAACTTCAAACAACTAAACTCGACTGTTTCAGACAGGGGCATACTCAGACTTTCTTCCTGCAGATGTAGGTATCATTTCCGTCAAATTTAAGGTATCATTTGACTGCCTAACAAAATGAAGTCAAATTCCAAAGGGGTAGCCGTGTTAGTCTATTGTAGAAAGACAACAGAGTCTTGTGGAACTTTTAAAGACTAACAGATTTATTAATCGCATGAGCTTTCGTGGGAGAAAAAAAAAAGCGTCTGACGAAGTGGGATTTTCTCCCACGAAAGCTCATGCGATTAATAAATCTGTTAGTCTTTAAAAGTGCCACAAGACTCTGTTGTCTAACAAAATGAAGTGGTTTTGCATGTTCTGTGGCTTTCTGGAATTTTTTAAGTAAGGATTTGTTTCCTTGATTTTGAAAGATTGTTTCAATGTAACACATTCAAATGCACACAAAACAACTGCCAGAATAAAAGGCACACTTGTACTATACATATCAATAAAAAGACACACAAAATCATATAATTGGATATCAAAATCATATCATTGGATTTTTCCTATGATGGAGGAGGACCATCTGGGGCAAAATAAAAATTAAGGCCATTTCTAATTTGTGGCAATATTTTACTTTAAACTACAGAAGTCTTCTAGGAGAAACAAGTCCCAGTACAAACACCGATGGCATGTGTATGTCTATGAGTATATCAAAGTATTTTTATATCTGAGCTACTGCTTAAATTCTTTAGATGTGTCCAGGGTCATATCTGGGATTCAGGAAGTGGTATGTCACAGAATTAAAGCAAATCAAGACTTTTTCTACTCATCTGAGGTGTCCACAGATACCCATTTTCTATAAATATCAGTAGAATAATTGAGGTAAGTGGTTTGGGGATTTCTGCTGTCTCACCTCTCTTTTACAAATCACAATAATCATATTCCTTCAATACTGAATTGAATTTAAATTAGAAATACAGATGATCATCATTGTTCCCATTGTTTAAGCATAATTTCCTGTAAGCTCTTTGGATCAGCAACCATGTCTTTATTTCCCTGTAAAACATCATGCATACCCAGGAACTGTCTACAAGTGTTAAATAACAAAAATAATGCACCCCCCCCCCCCCCCACCCCAAAAAAACCAACATAAGAAATCAGCTGTTATTTTTTCCTCAAAATTATCTTTTTTTTTTTTTTTGGCATAGGTCATTGTGAACAGTTTGTGCTGGACATTTCTAAATCTGGTTTAAACAGGATTATTAGTTTGATTGGGTAATGTGAATTAAACCACTGAACCATAATTAGCCTCTTTAACCATTTTTCTTTCTATTTTGTGTCATTGTTCAAACAGATTTCCAACAAAGTATCTTCAGCCATGCCAATTAACAACAGAGTTCTTCTGAGGAATTGAACTCAACTCCAAAATGAATGTTATGTGTTTAGCCTCCTCCGGACATTTAAACTGTGTTTGTAAAATATTATTTATAACACTAATGAAATTTTTGATAAAATTAATATGGTTGACTGTAACTTGCAAAATAACTGTCGATATTAACCAGTTGGCTAGTTTTACTGCACCTGAAAATGCTGTACGCATCTGTTCAGGCTACATTTCAGGGAGATGTATCTATCTATTCTTCCTGTGAGGAAGATTGCACAGTTCAGATGGAACTCAATGAACTGTGCAGATGGTATCACTCCATCACTTTCAAAAGTACAGGTAGGAGAATAGGGATTTGCATGAATGTGCTGATGCTTTGGAGAAATGGAGGACTACTTTAATGTGTCCTTCACACAGCAGATGGTACGTGAAATCTGTTTCACAGCCGATAAGCATTCTAAAGGCTTGTAAAGATTTGTTGCCCACTGCTCTAGCCACAGAGTAGAGTTATGTTCTCAGACCAAAGGTATCGAAACTCTATGATAATAGCGCTCATGTTACAAAACAGTTAAAGCATGGGTTCTCAACTATGGAAATATATCTCAGTTTATGGTTAAATCATGGACTTGGATATGAACAAATCAGTTATATGTCCCTCAAAGTATGAAACTATACTGATGTTCCTTTGACATACTGTCCCTTAAAGTTACTTTCAACAATAAGAGGAACTTTGGAAAATATTCAAATAGGAAAATCTCTACCTTTACTACTCTCAATTAAAAAAAAAAAAAGATCTTTCCTTTTCTAAAGCCATCATTGCCACAGTTGGCAGTACAGACAGACTCCCTGTGAAGGCTGTGGATTAATGACATGGAGATTGACGAACCCTCTCCGCCACAGAAGTGGTCCATCCAAATCATGTTTGAATCACAATGACAAGGTGCCATGGGGACTGTCACTGTGATGAATATCCACTATTGTTAGTGATGTTTGGTACAGATCCTCAAGTACCATATTGAATAGTTATTCTCCAATGATCATCAAATACCAAGTATAAACATAATTTTACCTTTGTAAAGTGTGTTTCAAGTCAATTATATGGTATCACCCAGAAATAAGATGTAGCAGTGAAAAGGAAAACTGGTACAGGGCATTCCAACCAAGAAAAAACCAACTTTTACCAATAGTGGTATAAGAGCTGTGTTGTACGCTCACAACAGAAAGAATTTTTGTTTTAAAATCTCATCTGAAGGACAAACCAAAAGCAAATTACACAAAACTCAGCTTCTCTACCAAAGAAGCGTGAAGGTTCATTTAATAATTTCAGGATTCAAATCTGAGATTGCAGGAAATGAGTGTTGCAAACCGATGTTAAAACCACCCAGTCAATCCACTAGTGTTTTATATAATCAGGATTTGCACCCACAATTTTCCAGTTTTACTTTTAACTTCCTCCTTTATCTTTACTCACAAGAACATAGAAATTAACATATGGGAGCTAACTATTTATCCATCTGCTCTAGTACCCTCTCTCACAGTGGTCTAGAAAACAACAGAACATACACCAAAGCTGAGGCTGCCTAGCGACTCCAGAATATTCAACAAATACCTATTTTGAGAAATCTTTGTAAAAACAGTAACTTATGCTTCAGAGATCAGAAGTCCCCATTCATTCACCTTTCCTCTAATTTTACAGTCACAGTCTTTTCAGTCTGTCCTCTAAGATCATCTTGCCATACTGCTAATCATTTTTGTGACCCAATTCTGGATAGCCTATTTCAGGTTTTTTCCATTTTAAGATTGGCTGACCTACTGAACACGGTAGTGCAGGTGAGAGCATAGCACTGATTTATATAAAGTCATTATGATTTGTTTAATATTAATTTCTTTTTCATTACTCATGCACTTTGATGTTTTGCTTGCATTTTTTACTAGTGATGCAAACTGACCCAAGGTTTTCAGTGATCTGTATTAACTGATATATGGTTAGTTTACTGAATGGTTACAATTCATTTAGTGTCCAAGTAAGTATATGAGTAGTCAGATTATTCTTTCAAAAGTACATTACCTTGCATTTATCAACACTAAATGTATTATTTATCAAAAGCAAGTCTGCCATTTTACTGCACATTATCTTAGGTTTGATAGGGCCTCTGAAGTTCCTCATTTTTTTCTAGTCTAGACTAACATATAACTGTGTATCATTTGCACATTTCACAACCTGCTTTTGATATAATTAACAAATCTTTTAAACACATATCATGAAACAAAAACTTGGAGCATCCCATTTTTACTCTTTCACTGACTTGAAAATTGCCTATTTATTGCTTCACTCTATTTTCTGTTTCTTTGTTGATTTCCAATTCCAGACAATATTTTACCTTGCACAACATGACCACTCATTTTCTTTATTAGCCTCTTGTCTGGGACTTTGTCAAAAGCTTTTGAGGGACCAAATGAATGTCAGCTAGTTGTAATTCATCCACTGTTTCATTAATACACACAAGGAATACCGACAAATCAGAGAAGCACGATTCTCCTTTACAGAAGTTGAGATGGCTTATATAAATATATGTGTTTTATAATTCTTTAGTTATTATTTCAACTAGTTTTCAAGCTATTGGGATAGAGCTCACTGGCCTGTAATGTCCCAGGATCAGCCTTGCACTCTTTTAAAAGCTAGATAGAATGTTTGCCAGTGAGTATTTATACTAAAGCACTACCGTGCTGCAGCTGTTCTGCTGTCGTGTTTGAAGATATACTCTTAGATTGCTACTATCTAATACAGAGGACTCATTATTCTTTAATTTATCAATTTGTTCCAGTATCACAATTGCCCCTTCAGTACGTCATTTTTATTACTTGTAGTGATGGTGGAGGAAAATAAACCATTTAACTTCTTGTCAATATCCTTATCCTTCCCAATTGCTCCCAACTCCCTATCTGGGATTTATCTCATTCTTTTCAGGTTTCTGCTTCTGCTATTCTCAGTACTTGAAGAATTTCTCTTTTAAAAAGTTTATGGGTAATTGCTCTACAATTCCATCTTTGCTTTGCTACTTTTTATTGGTTTATTGGGCTCAGATTTCCATTTTCAGAAAATGTCTGGGAAAATCCTCTCATATCTTGAGCTCTTGAAATATAAACTGCTCCCAAACTCTTTGAACAAACCTCTACAGGGGGAGCATACACAGATCACTGGAGACTAATCATCAAATCCCCTGACAGAAGCAAATATAAACACAACACACAAAACAAAATACCAGTAAAGTATAACACATTTTTTGGAGTAGGAATCCTTGTTCCAGTTCATAATTTGAACCTTCCATGCAGAACGGTTCTGTCAGGAATGAGCAGCTTTGCCTGCCCAGTTGTCAGCCAGCCAGTGAACATATCTGGGCCACAGCAAAACCATTTGATTGGGTAAGGTGGTCTAAAACTAGCAGATGCAGAGGATCAGTAGCTGCTCAGTGTACATACCTGCAGATTCTCTGCCTCCCTCTGCTTACCTAAATCCAAGCCTTGCACACAGCCTTGCTCCTGCATACACCCTGCCCTGTTCCTGCTTTCCCTGACTGCAGGTAACACAGTTCTGACCCATGACTCTGATTCCTGCTCTAAACATTCAACCAGATTCCTGCTCTGACCTAGTTTCCTGACAGACTACCAGAGCTCATAACAAGAGTTCTGAAGACACTACATAGATTTTATAGTCACTCAGTGTATATATTTAATTTCACTATCCTGGCTGCCCAAACCTCACTAAAACACACTCTTGAGAAGTGAGTTTTTATATAACTTATGTATCACTAATGAAAAATTCACCAAATGGCCGTTGACCAGACTATTGCTGTATGGGAAATTCAGAGGAAAGACAAAGCTACAGTAGATTTTACTGATGCCGACCTGTGATGTCTTCTGATTTATATAATATTCCCAACCACATATGTTTGAGCAGACTGGAAGTAAATTATAACTATTTATTATGGATTCTCTATCACTAGTTACAGTTGTTGTCAGTTAAAGGCCTTCTGGCTTATACTTTGTAAATATTTCAGAAAATTCTAATTCTACATTAGATCTCTAAAATATTATGTGAAGTTTGACTCCTATATGCACAAAATAACTGATAAGGGATATTGATTGCTACTCCTGTTAATCTACATTTCATTTTTGTATTCAATTAAATGGATAGAAATTTCATGCTTGAATAATAAGAGACTAGAAGTAGGAATATACTACTTACCCTCTGACTGGGATGCTGATGCTGATAGTGAAATGCTCAGGGAAATTAGAAGAGCTATAAAAACAGAACACTCAATAATAATGGGGGATTTCAACTATCCACATACTGACTGGGCACATTTCACCTCAAAACAGGGTGCAGAAAAAAAGTTGGAAGATACTATTAATGACTGCTTCTTGGATCAGCTAGTCCTGCAACCCAAAAGAGGAGAGGTAATTTTTTATTTAGTTCTAAGTGGAGCAGAGGACCTAGCCTAAAAGGGGAATAGAGCTCAGTAAGAGTCAACATAATGTAATTAAATGTATCATCGTTGTGAGCCAAAGAAGCCCACCACTCTAGCATTTAACTTCAGAAAGGGGAACTACAGAAACATGAGAGAGATGGTTGAACAGAAATTAAAAGGAACAGTCACAAGAATGAAATGTGTGCAAACTGCATGGAAACTTTAAAAAAAAACACAATAATAAAGAATCAAATCAAATGTATCCCCAAATTAAGAAGACAACGACCAAAAAATGCCACCACCATGGCTTAACAAAAGAATAAAAGCAATGGTTAAAAGCAAAAAGGCATCCTTAAGAAACTGGAAGTCAAATTGTACTGAGGAAAATAGAAAGAAGCATAAACACTGGCAAGCCAAGTGTAAAAGTATAATAAGGCAGGTCAAAATAAAATAAAATAAAAATTGTATAGCAAACAACGAAAGACTCAAAAACGAACAGATTTTTTTTTTAAATTACATCAAAAGCAAGAAGCCTGCCAAACTATCAGTTAGGCCACTGGATTATCCAAGTGTTAAGGGGGCATGAAAGAAAGACAAGGCCAATGCAGAGAAGCTATATGAATTCTTTGAATCAGCCTTCAGAGCAGAGCATATGAAGGAGATTTCCACATCTGAGTCTTTTTTTTTTAAGGTGACAAATATGCGAAATTGTTCCAGACTGAATCAAGGAGGTTTCGAACAAACAGACACATTAAAAAGTAATACGTCACCAAGACCATATAGTATTCACCCAAGAGTTCTGAAGAAATTCAGATATAAAATTGCAGAAGTATGAACTATGGTAAGTAACCTATCATTTAAATCAGCTTCTGATGACTGATGGATACCTAATGTGACCCCAATTTAAAAAAAAGGCTCCAGAGGTGATCCTGGCAATGACAGGCCAGTAAGCTTAACTTCAATACCAGGCAAACTGGTTGAAACTGGGGTAAAGAACACATTTATCAAATATACAGCTGAATACGATATGTTGGGAATGTCAACATTGCTTTTTGAAAGCAAAACTATGTCTCATCAATTAACTAGAATTCTTGAGGGGTTTAACAGACATGTGGACAAGGGTGATCTATTGGTATAGTGTATGTAGACTTTCAGAAAGCCTATGACAAGGTCCCTTACCAAAGGCTCTTAAGCAAAGTAAACAGTTATGAAATAAGAGGGAAGATCCTTTCATGCATTAGTAACTGGTTAAAAGACAGGGAAAGGGTAGGAATAAATGGTCAGCTTTCATAAAGGAGTAACAAATACCAGGATCTCCCCAGATTCAGTACTCAGTCCAGGGCTATTCAACATATCCATAAATGAACCAGCAAAAGGGGTAAATGGAGAGATGGCAAATCTTGCAGATGATACAAAACAACTCAGGATAATTAAGTCCAATGCAGACTGCAACAAGTTACAAAGGGATCTCACAAAATGGGGTATCTGAGCAACAATGTGGGAGGTGAAAGTCAATGTTGATAAATGCAAAGTAATGCATATTGGAAAACATAATCCCAACTATACAAACAAAATGATGCATTTAAATTAGTTGTTACTATTCAAAGAAGTCATTGGAGTCATTATGATTAGTTCTCTTAAAACAACTAGTTAATGTGCAGTCAAAAAGAGCTAACTAACAGAATGTTAGGAGCCATTAGGAAAGGGATGGATAATAAAACAGAAAATATCAGAATACCGCTAGAAAAATCCATGGTACACCAACACAATGAATAATGCATGCAGTTCTGGTAGCCCTATCTCAAAAAAGATACATTAGAAATGGAAAAGGTACAGGAAAGGGCAACAAGAATGATTAAGGACATGCAACAACTTCCATAGGAGGTAGATTAAAATGACTGGGAATGTTTAGCCTGAAAAAGAGACAACTAAAAGGAGGTATGATAAAGGTCTATGCAATCATGAATGGTGTAGAGAAAGTGAATAGAAAGTATTATTTACCCCTTCACATAACATAAGAACCAGGGTTCACTCAAAGAAATCAATAGGTAGCAGGTTTAAAAAAAAACATAAGGAAGTACTTCACACAATACACAATCAAGTTGTGGAACTCGTTGCCTGGGGATGATGTAAAGGCCATAAGTAAAACTGGGTTAAAAAAAGGGTTGGATAAATTTATGCAGGATAGATTCATTAATAGTTATTTGCCAAAATGGTCGGTGATGTTACTCCATGGTTTGGATGATCCTAAGTCTCTGACTGACAGATGCTGGGTTTGGATGAGGTCATTTAATAATTGCCCTGTTCTGTTCACTCCCTCTGAAGCATCTGGCATTGGCCACTGTTGGAAGACTGGATACGGGGACAGGTGGATCATTGGTCTGATCTAATATGGCCATTTTTATATTCTTATTTAAGTTGTTGAGCCTAAATCAATTCTCAATCAATTACGTGATAGATAGATAGATAGATAGATAGATAGATAGATAGATAGATAGATAGATAGATA
>ML685808.1:5495898-5534674 GCA_007922175.1 Pelusios castaneus
ATAGATAGATAGATAGATAGATAGATAGATAGATAGATAGATAGATATAGCCTTTGCATATATACACACATTATAAATCTGAAAAAAATAACATTTATGAAAAAACTGTGTATTTTATCTAATACACATATTGCAACTATATGTTCAGCGGCTGCTTTCTAAATACAGACCATTTAAATCCCCACAAGGTATTTCCATGTACATTAATGTTTTTTCTGCACTTTTAGCCACACAACATCCTTTGACCACCAGGCAAAAAGATAGAGAATAGCTAATTCTCCTGGTTTTTAGTGGAGCATGAAGCTGAATATTTGTAACAGTTTGCTGCTAGTGAGACCATTACGCTACCAGACAGTGACATCCAAAAGGCTGTGATCCACTCCAAGCCATGCTCGTTTATTGTAATTTTTACTGAAGAAGAGAAAGACAGCCTGAGTGGAACTCATTTTGTTGGCTTCACTTTTGTTAGTGACTCCTTTTTGCCCAATCTTGTGGTCTCTTGTTTTTCCTTGGAAAGAGATGGTGGCAAAATTCCCATCTCCCAGCTTTTATCTTGTGAGCTTTTCTAAGAACTGTATTTCAGAAAACAGGTCTGTCGATCATGCCAAGGCTTGTAGCTGATTTCCCCACATGCCTGATTTTGTTTGTTTGTTTTCCTCCTACCCTAAAATACACAGCACAATTTCCATCCCCTCATTTTGGCTAAGAAGCAAATCTGACAATTTATTACAGCCCTCCTGTGCCACATAATGGTCCAGCTGATGGAATGTGACAGAGCAGCTTAACTTCAAGAACCAATGCTTCTTCCTATAACTTCTGTCACTTTTGCTTTTCTCAGCTTCAACTTGGTAAACCATTTTCTTGCTGCTTTTTTAATTTTGATATGTCTTGTTACCGCAGGAGACTGCCAAGAAAGTGAATAAAAACAGATAGGTGTAAAAAAATATTTTTAAAAAGGTACATCATTTTCTAACATAATCACAGTGGCAGAGTAGTGCAGAGAAACACACTATGCATATGAATGAATGGATAGGGTGTTAACTTGCCAAAATGCCTTAACTTCAAGACTAAACTAATCCTTTACATGAAAATGTACTGCTTTTAATAAATGCTATCTTCTTCTTCCTCGGTGTGAAGCAATTAGGCCAAAAGAGATGCAAAAAGTTTTCTGCAACTCTAGGGCATTCCAGGTATTTTTCTATCCCTAGTCTCTTCCCTTCACCAATTAGTTTGTAAAATTCATACACAGAACTTAAGTTGGCAGATGGATTTTCACTCTGGAGAACTGTTTGCTACTTTCCTCAGATAAGTCTGCCATTCTCTCTCACACTACCATATTTTCATACCAGTATTACCACAAATATCAATACAATATAAGGTGCTAAAGCAATTATAAATGTATCTTTAGAGGGTTCTACTAACAGTAACAAATCAAATAGATAAAGGAACAACTCTACACAAATAAATGACTCATCGGAACACACAACCCCAAGTGACTTGAAAACATTGTTTCAAATGAAGAAGAGTCTTTTTCTCCAGAGAAATTACATAGTTATTTTTAAACAAACTGCTACTGACTCAGGAGGTCAGGTAATTGATTTTTGAGATTGGACATGTATTAGAATCCCGTATTTATGGAAAAAGATGACAAACTATCTTACTAAAAAGAGTTCCATTTACAAAAATGGAGGTACAAAAATGAGGTACAAAAATGTCTATGAAATAAATAAAACTTCAAAAAGTTTTAAAACTTACATTCTAAAACGTATTATGTACATGCAACAGTACATTTTGAAAAGCCTCAGATTCTTTTTTCTATGTATCAATTTTTTAAAAAAACTAAACTACTTTCTCCTTCAATAAACTTCTTGGACTTCAGTTAGAGATATAGCATAGATGGATGTGCCTCTTTATCTGCTTCTTCCATATACTCGATAATAAACAGCAGCTACAATATTTTTCTCTAGTGAAAATGCTCCCAAGATATTAAGATGTTCATTTCTATCTTTAAAACAATCCAGTGAGAACTATGTGGTTAATGCAATTCATCTTTTTCTAACGCAACAGCACATTGGTAAATTAAATAAATAATAATAATAATGTATTTATCTGCATTAGAATAGCACTAAAGGATGCCAGTCATGTATTAAGGCCCAACTGTGCTAGGAGCTGTACAAACATGCAAAAAATGTAAGGTCCTTAACCCAAGAGTTTATGCTTGTATACTTATATAGTAGCTTCCATCCAAAGGTTTTCAACATGTTTTACTGATTTTAAATATTTATCTTTAAATATTAAATATTTACAAGAACCAGTGAAGTAGATATGATCCTTATCTGACAATATAACACCACTTGCGCCTGATTTTTGTGGAATGGCAATTGTTCCCAAAGGCTCCAATTGGAATTGGCCTCCAATTTCACAATTTGATCCCAAAATTAAAGGCACCCAAAATCATTGGTTGCCTGCAAAAATTTGGGGCTAACTGACCTCTACAAGGTCACACAGGAAGTCTCAGACACAAATGAAAATAGAATTGAGGTCTCCTCGCTGAGTTCTCTGCCTTTAAGCACAAAAGCTTTCCTACTATCATCTGGTACTGAAAAATAGAAAATTAAGCATGAATACAAGAGGAAACAATTCTGCAATGAAACAGGAATCTACAAACAGCATCAAAACAACCCACACCTTTGTGTTCTGTACTCTTAAACTGTACACTTCACTAGCTATAATTAAATTATTTTTGATGCTCCCAATGGCTAAATGGTTTTGAAAGGTTTCCCAGCCTACATCAATTTCCACACAACTATGAAAGAAGCAGCAAGAACACTTACAGGAGAGTGCACTCAAGTGAATGGGAGAGGTTTTCTTTTTAGAATTCTATATTTCTTTTTGTAGATTCTTTCTTAGGTGTAAGTCTTTTTAAACTCAAATTTCTTTCTTGGACAAAATGAATTTAAAAAAGAAATGTTACCACTGTATAATAAAATGACAATGTGATTGCTTTTTAGGTCTAATTTTTGTTCCCCTAACCAAGAAGTATTTTTGGTAAACTACTATAGTATCAAAGCAGAACAAGTGGATAACAAGTACAAAAAAGAAAGCTGCTGCATTAGAATTGTGTTATAAGCAATCTGGAACAGAGACTGTCTTTTTGTTATGTTTTTACATTGGGGCTGACATCTCAAAGCACAGCTGCAATTCACCTAACAGTGTATCTTAATATAATCTGTATTGTATTGCAAAAAGTCAGTAGCATCAATATTGCCAAATGGAATCAGTATTTTTATTGAATATGAACTCCAAAACACTTTTCACTGCATTAATTTGGTAATCTAATTCAGAACTTGATCCTTCAAACCCCTTACTCCTATAAGTAGTCCAAAGGACTTTTGTGGGCTTACTTATTGGTCCAATCCACTACCCACTGAAGTCAATGGAAAGACTTCTTTTGACTTCAGTAGCCATTGGACCAGACCTAAGTCCACAGGATCAGCTCAGAGGTGCAGGCCTTCACTGACGACGGCAAATTCGCTGCCATCACTTTGAACTTCCTGATCGCCTCCTCCAGTCTCATAGGCTATGTCTACACTGGCAAATTAGTTCGAATTAAGGAGGCTTAATTCGAACTAACTAAAGCCATGGCTACACTAGGCTTTAGTTAGTTCGAATTAAGGACTTCCTTAATTCGAACTAATAAATTTGAATAGGGTATTCGAACTAAGGGGTTAATTCGAACTAACTAGTTCGAATTAACCAATGTGGCCATGTTAATTCGAACTAATTTCTTAGTTCGAATTAACCAGCCATTGAAATGAATGGGGATCACTAATTTGAACTAAGCAAGTGCTTGCTTAGTTCGAACTAACATTCCAGTGTGGCCATGCTAGTCCAAATGAAGCTAATTCGAACTAACTAAAATTAGTTCGAATTAGTTAGTTCGAACTAACTAATTCAAACTAATTTTAGAAAGCGTAGACATAGCCATAGATTCTAAGGTCAGAAGGGACCTGTATGATCATCTAGTCTGACCTCCTGCACAATGCAGGCCACAAAAACCTCACCCACCCACTCCTGCAATAAGCCTCTAACCTATGACTGAGTTTTTAAAGTCCTCAAATCATGATTTAAAGACTTTAGATACAGAGAATCCACCAGCAAGTGAGTCATTCCCCATTCTATAGAGGAAGGCAAAAACCCCCAAGAGCCCTTGCCAGTCTGCCCTGGGGGAAAATTCCTTCCCAACCTCAAATATGGCAATCAGTTAAACCCTGAACATGTGGACAAGTCTCACCAGCCAGTCACACAAGAAAGAATTCTCTGTAATAACTCAGAACCCACCCCATCTACCCTCCCTTCTTAGGCCACTGGCATATTCACCGCCAGTAGTCAAAGATCAGTTAATTACCAAACTAGGCTGTCCCATCATACCATCCTCTCCATAAATTTGTCAAACTCAGTTTTGAAGGCACTTAGGGTTTTTGTCCCCACAGCTCCCCTTGGAAGGCTATTCCAGAACGTTACTCCTCTGATGATTAGAAACCTGCATCTAATTTCAAACTTAAATTTCCTGATGGACAGTTCGTAACCATTTGTTCTTCTGTTCATATTGGTGCTGTACTCAAATAATTCCTCTCCCTCCCTGGTATTTATCCCTCTGATGTATTTATAGAGAGCAATCATATCCCTCCTCAACCTTCTTCTGGTTAAGCTAAACAAGCCAAGCTCTTTAAGTCTCCTCTTATAAGGCAAGTTTTCCATTCCACAGATCATCCTTGTAGCCTTTCTAAGCACCTGTTCCAGTTTAAATTCATCTCTTTAAACATGGGGGACCAGAACTGCATGCAATATTCCAAATGAGGTCTCACCAGTGCCTTGTATAACGGTACTAACATCTCCCTGTCTCTGCTCGATACACCTCTTGTGATGGATCCCAGGACTGCATTAGCTTTTTTCACAGCCACATTGCATTGGCGGCTCATACTCATCCTGTAATCCTCTGTCCCTTCCAACTGATGTATCCTCAACTTTTAAGGAAAATTCTTGTTATTTGTCCCTAAATGCATGACTTTGCACTTCCCATTATTAAATTTCATCTTATTCCTAATACTCCAGTTTACAAGGTCATCCAGATCTTTCTGTATGATATCCCGATCCTTCTCTGTATTGTCAGCACCTCCCAACTTGGTGCCATCTGCAAACTTAATTAGTCCATGAAGATACACTCAGTCGATGAGGAAGTTTGATTAAGGAATACCCTCCCCCCTCCCCAGCAACTGGATAGGATTGAGTAGAAGGGAGGCCCCATCCCTTTGACTCAGCACAGTGGACAAAACATTGAGTTAGGCATTTGAACTGAGGTATGCAAGTTATTTTAAGTCAGAGAATTACTGACTTTGGGGGTATGGGGGGAGGGAGGATGGATGGGAAGCTCCATGCCAGTGTAGCAATCCACCTGCACTCTATTAATTGCAGGTTTGCAGCCTCAACTGATTTCTCAAATTTTAGCAATTAAATATTTACATGTGTGACACACTTTGTATGCCCTCACATGGTGCAAATCAAGACCATCTGCAATGAGGAATACATTATGGCAAGTGATTAGCCCATAATAACTTTATACTGCTTTTCATTTTTCTTTATTTCATTTTATTTTGCAAAAGTTAGTTGGGACCTTCAACTTTGAAAATTGACTGCTATACAAGTTCTGCGATATATTTTTTAAAATGCATAATTATTATCTTTACACCTAGGATGCATTTATCTATGCTGGACAAGAATGTATTCATCTTATTCCTTTTAGTATTAATGGGAGTTGACACAATCTAAATCTGCAACTATTGTGATGTGACTTTATCTCTAAACATATGTTTATACCATCTAACTCCAACCTATTGAGTTTATATTTTAGGGTTTAAAAAATTTCAAGGTAGGTAATTCTACTGCAAGGGTGTCTCATCTCCGAACAAGCTGTTATGAACTTCCTAGTACATAGAGAATCTTAACACTGTCTAAAACCGGCATGTATATATGTGAGTTATCATGCTCTTATATACAGTTCTGCGAAATAGGCTTTTTGAATTAGTACATTTTTATTTAAAAAGTAAACGAACAGAGCACAGAAAACTAAATTCGTATAATAGAATCTGTGACAGATTTAATACAAACTCTTAATCCAGGATGTTCAGAGTTAAGGCTGAAACTCTGTTAACCTACCACACAGTATTCTAACAGCACAGGTGTTTCCAAAGAGTGGATGATTTTGCACACCATATGTGGTGCAAAGTGGTCCTAAAAGGAGGGGCTATAAAGTCTTTAGAGTCAGGAAATTCTGTCTTATCGTTCTTTGAATGCTTCTGTCTGTGTGCATTTGCATGCATCATTTAATGAACATTTCCTCCACTGAGCATGACCTAGCACAGAATAACAATCTCTTATGGAAAACAGACAGGATCACCATTTAAAAATGCCTTCAAGTTCCCGTAAAATTACACGCACACATTTTCCACTGAAAGTGCTAAATAATGATACTACCTTGCTTCAAGAATCCAGGACTCAACAACCTTTATGATTACGCTATTTGGATAACTGCTACATGAATACATTTGAGGAGTAACTTTAGACATCTGCTCAGTCCTGCCTCAGACCTATTTCTATGGTAAACAAAGTATTTTGTGTTCTAACTATTACTATATTAAAGAAAGCAAAGCCAAAAACTTTCCCGGATTATCAAATGGCCTATTAATGATAGCAGTGCAGAGTTTGTCACAATTTCCATTGTAATCCTCTACTTGGGAGGGACGGATAATTTGATAGTAAAATATTACTACCATCTGAAATTTGACTGAAGATCTCAGCCCAGATATTTTTAGTTTTATGAGTACAAACAGACTTTGAAAACAGGAGATGGTGGCTTCAGAATACTGGTCAATATTACTGGTGGACTAATGACAGAATGTTTTAGAAAAAAAATTAATAGCATGTACTTAGGCCAGTATTCCCCTGGTTCTAGTATTGTTTATTATTTCAGTTTCAGGTTGGACCTGTTGAACCAACACTCCCCCAACTCAGGGAACCCAGTTGGATCTGAAACCTTAAAAGGAAAGTCATTCCTCTTACAGCAGACGTTTAGTAGGATATCATAAGAATATACAAATGGTCACGAAGATCGCAAGTTGGATTATGCCCCAAAGCATAATGTGTTCAACTCTTCCAATATTCTTACTTATTTTTTAAATATTTATGATTTCAACCCAGAATATTTTTATCCATATAAATGTCCAATCCTTTTTTGAAACCACCTATGGTCTTAGCATCCATTATATCTTGTACCAATGAGTTCTATGCATTAACTGTGTTTTGCATGAAAGAGTTATTTCACAGAACACAGCATTGTGAGTGGTATGCATGGCCATAATTTAGGGGTGCCTGTATATGTTATGCCCCTTCCTAAAATAGAAACGGATGAATTCTAAAAATAAAACCCCAACCCAATAAAATTACAATGATTCACACACATCCATGAGAGACTGGGACAGATAAATGTATGGAGTGGATGGTATGATGGGACAGCCTAGTTTGGCAATTGACTGATGTTTGACTCTTGGTGGTAGATATGTCAGTGACTGAGAAGGGGCATTAGATGGGGTGGGTTCTGAGTTATTACGGAGAATTCTTTTTTGGGTGTCTGGCTGTTAAGACTCACCCATATACTCAGGGTTTTAACTGATCACCATATTTGGGGTCATGAAATAAATTTCCCCCAGGGCAGATTGGCAAGGGCTCTGGTGGGTTTTTGTTTGTTTGTTTGCCTTCCTCTGTAGCATGGGACATGGCTCACTTGCTAGTGGATTCTCTGTACCTTAAAGTCTTTGAACCATGATCTGAGGACTTCAATAACTCAATCATAGGTTAGAGGTTTATTACAGGAGTGGGTGGATGAGGTTATGTGGCCTGCATTGTGCAGGAGGTCAGACTAGATGATCATATTTGCCCCTTCTGACCCTAGACTCTATGAAATAGGGCATGTACAGATATACAGGTATGGTGGTGTGATTATGTAATGGTGAAATAATGAGAAGAATTATCTTACATGTATACACAGCAAGCTAAAATAACATCAGTGAAATAAGATCAATTGTGATATGAAAATGTCTGTGATGTATGAAGATATTGGATAAATAAAAACAAAGATTATAGACAAATAATAAGATCTGCCAGCTACAATGGTTTATATTTTCTATCAAATAATTCTTAAAGATCAAAGAAGCATGGGCATTTATAAGATTCTGGAAATCAGAGAAAATGCTACCCTCAAACTGCTATTTCCTTTTTAAGGAAGCATTGATTCCCTAATGCTGAAAATAATGATTTCTGCCCATTGGCCAATTCAGTAATTCTCATACTACTTTATCAAAACCAGTGTCCACCATCTGATACTACCCAATACTGATACTTCAGAGTGAGGTGGAGAAATGTCAGAATATAACAAAGTACATGACAGAACAAATTCCTTCCATATTCAGGTTTTCCATGTCTTCAAGAGGTTGTATCAGCAGCCACAATCACAGGGCTTAGTAATACCTGGTCCAGCTCTTCTCTTCTTGTAAGAACCCTCTGTTTCAGGGACTGTGGAGAGGCTGGCATAGCCTTGTTCCAGCTGAGAACAGGGATGGCCCAACCACATAGGTGAACTAGTCTGTTGACTAGGGCACCAGGCTTTGAGGGGCATCAAATTAGACAGAATTGAATTTTTTATCTATTTGAAAAAATATATTAATATATTATCTTTTATAAAAGCTGGAGGGGGGGTGCACCAAAGTCATAGTTTGCCTAGGGTGCCAAAAACCCTTGGACTGGCCTTGGTTGGGGATTCTCCTTTATGTGAGGGTAAGTTCTCAGAGTTCTGCTTAGGCTAGTTTCTGGTTGCTTTTCACCACTTCAAAGCACAGTCACCAGAATGGACTCAAGAATAGAGCTCTAAGGATGTTTGCACTACCAAATGGTCACAAAAATATCCTTCAAGAAGAAATGATCCTGGTAAATCTATTTAAAGACATATGCATATATACTTATTAAATAAGTATACTTATGCATTTATTTTATCTAAAAGTATAAGCAGGCCAAAGACACGTATTGCAAACGCATTAATTGGAGGGCAATATTTAATGATTACTATAGGTGTAGATCAAATGTGGCTGCTGCTTAGCTTGCAAGCTTCCTATCTCACGATTTACCTCCAAAAGTAAAAGGCATAGCTGTACATTATTGCATATTTCAAATGTACTATGTAAATCCAGTATTGTCACTGAAGAAAGTATGGATTACTACAGTACTGGCCTGTAAAACTCACTGGAGAAAAGAAATCTCACCAAAAATTAAGTATCAGTCAGCTTCTCCCGTACAGAAACTAAGTTAAAGGTGACCTGTTCATACATATGGCATGACTGCCACACTCAAATAGGTTTCATTTTTCATGAGGTAAACTGACAATGACATTCAAGATGTGGAACAGAGGACGTATTTTCAAATCTTGAAAAATTTTGACAGATGAGATACAGAAATGCACAGAGATAGTAGGGGGTGTAGGGACAAAATATAACTCAGTGTTCTCAGGTGGAATGGACAGGATTTTAAAACTTTTCTAGTTGGAGCATTCTTTGATTACATATTTCCAACCCAATCAACAGTACTCTGCATTTAGTCACTGTTGATCTTTGCTTTGCTTTCAAAGGATTGTTGAATATCCAGCGAATTTAGGAAGCAAGCTTTTTCTTTAGCCCCCATTAGAATAGATTATATAAATTCACAGGTTTAATGACATTATTCTTGAACAATTATTACTATGATCTATTTCTGGTAGCATTCTCAATAAGCCTAACACTTTCCAAAACACGACACAAAGGGTTTTCGCTCCAAAGAGCTATGCTTTATGCAGTCTCACATACTGCCAAATCCCTGTGGGGGTCAGGAACAGGCGGATATTGATATCCCACACCTCAAGCACGTAGGGGTGTCTGTTTCAGGAACTGCACCAGATTATGGAGTTCTAAATATGAATCCAAATTTTATTCCTTTTTCCATGCCACAACATTATTTTAATGTTACAGAGGTGTTCTCATACAATAATGTAGCTAGACCAGTGGTTCCCAACTTTTGTGGCTCAAGGGCCACAGATATAATTTTTACAATCCTGAAAGGCCACCGGTTTCCACCAGACACCCCTCTCCACTCAGTTCAGTGAGAAAGCAGCCTTCTCTTTGATCTCCCATCTCCCTGGCTGCAACAGAGAAACCGCATAAGTCCTGTAGCTCTGTGTGCTCTGCCTGCATCCCTAGGCAATGGCTACCTTCTGCAGTTAGAGGGACAGAAAATCAGTGCTTCCCGTCCCTCTGGCTTCAGCAGGGACCTCAGCACCTAGGGAACCAGGCAGAGTGCTTCGCTCTCTGCTGGATCCAAGGGAGGAGAGTGCTGATCTCCCATCCACTTGGTTGCAGCAAGGAGTGTGCAGCACAGTCTTTTAGCCCTGCACACTGCACCTGGGTCCTTAGCCAGAGGTTCCCTTCTGCAGCCAGCAGGAGGGGAGCTGCAGTTCACCTAGACAGTCCCTCTGGGCCACATGTTATGAACCACTGAGCTAGACAGTAACAGGGCAAAAAGCAATCTGGAGTCTATGGACGTAGGACCTTCCTGCAGATTTTCCAGTGTTCTGCAAGATCTGAGTATTCATTGAGTTTCTAGTTCCAAGGATAGAATCCTTAATGTATATGAATTCATCACTGTTTTCTTTGTTGAAACAATATGGTCCTAACCAAAGTGTGAATTGTTCTCATTTGTCTTTCTGGGATGTTAACATCCAAGTCTAGTTTTGACAGATTAAATGTTAATAGATTTAAAGATAGTTTGTCCAAAATGAATATTAACTATTGAAAGACAACAGTGAAGCATATAATGTGTCCAGCTAAGGATTTAATGCAATTAAAATAAATATATTAATGTCCATCATTAACCAATAAATCACCACAAATGGTATATGAGATGGTCCAAAGGGGTAAACATGTTAGTCTAGTGCAGCAAAACAAACAAGGAGTCTAGTGGAATATTTAAAGACTAACAAATTTATTTATTGCATGAGCTTTTCTGGGAGAAAATCCCACTTCATCAGACACTTGAAGATGAAGAAGTACAGATGAGTGGGAGGAAAATAAAGGCACGGAAGTGTAAGTCATAGGATCAGGTCAGACTGTTACATCAAATCAATAGAGCAGAACAGATCCGCAGGTATCCGCAGATCCATTGTTGCAGATGCGGATTTTATTTTTATCTGCCCAGGATGCATTAGCTGCTGCTGCCTTTGCTGCAATTGCAGAGAGAGTGAACAATGTTAAACAGCACAGCAGGATACAGGGTGACACTGAGAGGATGCAAATCGGATGTGGATCCACATTTTTGTATACACACAGGGCTCTACAAATAAATGCAGGTGATTAGATTTGAACTGTGGACAACAGCATATAGAGGGAGGTGAGGGAAAAGGAAAGCAAAATTACCTGTTGTAATGGGGGGGGAACCCATAGTCTCTATTCAACCCTAAACTGACGGTGTCAAATCTGCACATGCATGGCCCCATAATATGCCAAATTTTTTATAGCTGATTTAAAACAACACTTAATCCAGTCTTGTTCCCAAGTACTACTCCTCTACTTACGCTATATTGATGACATCTTCATCATCCAGATCCACGGAAAAGATGCCCTTGAAGACTTCCACAGAGATTTCAACAATTTCCACTCCAGGATCAATCTTAGCCTGAAACATTCCACACAGAAAATCCACTTTGTGGATACTACAGTACAAATTAGTGATGGACACATAAACACCACCCTATAATGAAAACCTACAGACCACTATAGTTACCTACATCCCTTGAGCTTCCATCTAGGACACACCATTTGATCCATTGTCTACAGTCAAGCGTTAAGATATAACTGCATTTGCGCAGATCCCTCCGACAGAGAGAGACACCTTCAGGATCTCTATCAAGCATTCTTAAAACTCCAATACCAACCTGGGAAAGTGAAGAAACAGATCAACAGAGTCACATGGGTACCCAGAGTCAACTACTACAGAATCCCAAGAAAGAAAACCAAAGAACGCCACTGGTCATCACCTATAACCCCCAAGTCAAACCTGTACAGCACATCATCAAGGACCTACAGCCTATTCTACAAGATGATCCCTCACTCTCTCAGACATTGGGTGGCAGCCCTCTTCTCATTTACAGACAACCCGAAACCTTAAACAGATACTCATTAGCCACTACAGACCCAACAACAGAAACATCAAAGCAATCAGCTATCCCTGCAACAAATCACATTGAAAACTTTGTCCACATATCTGCACAAAAGACATCATCATAGGACCTAATCAAGCAAGCTTCTCCATCAAGGGCCCTTCTGCCTGCTCATCCACCAATGGGATTTATGCCATTGGTGCCAGAAATGCCCCCCGCCCCCTACATTGGACAAACAGGACAGACTCTGCACAAATGAATAAATGGACACAAATCTGACATCAGAAATAACAACATTAAAAAACCAACAAGGGAACATTTCAATCTTCCTGATCACTTCATCAATCATCTGTTAATAGGTGTATTTAAGCAAATAGATAACAAATCAAAGCATCAAAGAGAAACTGCAGAATTGGAATTCATATACAGATTTGACATCATCAATTTAGGGTTAAATAGACACTATGTTTTTTTCCCATTACAACAGGTAATTTTGCTTTCCTTTTTCCCTCACCTCCCACCTATATGCTGTTCTCTACTGTTTGAATCTAAGCAACTGCACTCATTTGTTGTAACAGTCTGACCTGATCCTATGACTTACACTTCCCTGCATTTATTTTCCCCCTATTCATCTGTACTTCTCCATCTTCAAGCATTTGACAAAGTGGGATTTTCTCCCACAAAAGCTCATGCGATAAATAAATTTGTTAATCTTTAAAAATGCCACGAGACTCTTTGTTTGTATATAACATGATATTATTAAAAGAAAACATGCATAAGCATTGGACATTTATGTTTTGTAAATATAAAACTGTATCCTGGAAAAGCTGTCAGATAAGTATCTCTTAGTGGTTGATGCCACTATCTGTTTAAGGATTTGGTCTCTCTCTCTCTCTCTCTCTCTCTCTCTCTCTGTGTGTGTTGAATTCTGGGAAACAGTATCAGAGTATGCATGTTACTATTAATATCTAAGACTACACATGTATCATATATTTCGGATTTTTACCTATTTCCATTTTACATGCCTCAAAATATACTATTTAAAAACCTGATATATTAAAAATATGAAGAGCTAATTTCCCACTCCACATACAGCTCCAGAACTCTACTGTATCTGGTTATTACAACTTTTACTGACCTATTTAAGAAATTAATATTTTTAAATGACCTCCTTTGCCTTCTTTGTATCTTACAATGATACTGCACATTAAAAAGTGAGTTATTCAAGGAAAAACATCTTCAATCCCACACATTTAGAAATGAGCACCACATACTCATTTAAATTTGCTAGGGATCTGTATTTACCTTGAACTGACCTACATATTTCGAAACAAAATAGAGGACCTGAATCTCACTGAAATCCCAGTCTCTGTGTGTGAAACCATGCTTCCCTGGTTCTCACGAGTAACTCCACTAAAGTTAATGGGATTGCTCACATAAATCAAATGAGCAAGATATTGTCTTAATGTATTAATATGTTAACATATATCTACTTATACGAAGGTGTGGTTCTAAATTTTAGAAGCACAGATTTGACATGTATGCATTACTTATGAGTAACAAAGCCATGACTGAGTTAGACAGTTCATTCTAGTCAAGTGCCAAGGAAACCTTTAACAGACACATCAAACTATTGCATGTTTTGTTTCAATTGTATTTTCATGCCAAATACTTTTCAGAAAAAGAAAATAAAACAATTTCAGACTGTTTTGGGTTTTTTTTAGTATTCTTAAAAAAAAAAACCCCGACCTTGCACCTTATCCCCTCTGCCTCTCAGACTTGGCTGACTGAGTATCATGAGTCCAATAAGGATAGTGGGAATAGAGACGGAAGAAGATAGGTACAGGTGAACAGGGGATGGAGAGAAACATTTTGGAAGCCTTTATATAATTTAAAACAGGGGTTTTTTTCCTGTAAAATTATCCTCTCAGATTTTTAGAGTTAGATTTGCCCTGATCTACCAGGATTAGAAACAAAAATTGTAACCCATTGAAAAAGGAAGGACTCTGAACTCTCAAGTAATATACAGGACCTCTTTGTTTCTCCCTCTAATGGTTCCCTTGATCGTGGACCTTAAACCTACTACTTGTCCAGTAACGAATATTATCGTTACTGCAAGTATGATGTTGAATAGGTTGTTGTTGGTAATGTTTTTAACATATAAAATCTCTGAGTAGCTTTCATATGTTAAAGGTAGTTCCAGAGAATTGGAGTACAGTTAAGATGACTAAAAACAAATATATTTTAATCACAAAGGTATTGCTTGATACACATGGAGTACATACACACTCACATAAACAGTTTACAGAAGTGTCTATACCTCATTATATGTTTTGCCAGTTTCCATAGAAATCTCTGTATGATAGGAACAAATTGCCCATATCAATTAGAAGAAAATGGGTTTTTTAATGTCTTTTTAATGTTAAATAAAATTACAATATTGAGAAAAAGAAAACAGTTAATTATTAAAGGAAGCATACAAACAAGGTTATTTTTTACCAAAAATTTGTACTTGCAGGTATTTTTAAACATCACTTTAAGTATATAAATATAAATAAGTATATAACACTGCAATATGTATACATACAGGGAATTACTTGAGACATCTGCTTCATCTTGTCCTATAACTGCTTTTAATGTAAACAAACGCATTTGCTGTTATAATTATTAACAACATGAAACAAAGCAAAACTTCAGTGGATTATCAGATAGACTATTAATTATACTGGTGCAGTTCCTGGCAACAGAATTAAGGTTTTGTCAGCATTTCCATTATAATCCTCTATTTTTAAGGGGTTTATAATTTGGCTGTAAAAATTCATTCTTGGCTGAAAACCTCTGCCCTGAACAGATTTTTCTGGCCATTTTAAAATTAATAAGTAGAAAATATATGGCAAAATAAAAGGCGACATAATTGATTTCTGAATATTGTTTCATAATGTGCACTAGGGATTGTGTATTTCAGAGAAAAAATAAGACCATGTTTCTAGTCCAGCACTCTTTTAGCATGATATAAATATTCTCTCAGTTTAGACTGGCTTTCACAAATTGATTTTTGGCCTTATGTTTCTTATCTCCAGAGGATAGAAATTTTTCATCCCAATGAAACAACCCAACTCAACCCCATTAGCATGTGTCATTCACACTTCAAGTACAATACTGTATGTAAGAGTAATGAATCTAAAAATATGCCTCACTGAAACCCAAATGGCACTGTCAGTTCATACCTGAAATAAGGAATATTTCTATAACATACAATTGGGGTTTCTCAGTCCCTGAAGCCCTGGACTAAGCCTCCAGGGAGACCTACCAAAATGCCTACAACTTAGATGGCTCTTTGGGCCTTCTGAATTGATTTCCAGCATAGTATCAGTGCGGTGAGGGGGAAGAAGATGGAGGGGAAACAGAAAGGATTGTCTTGCGGGGGTCAAGTACGCAGGCTTCTGAATTGGGTATTCTGGACAAGCAGCCGACTGGACCAATGTCCAGCCAAGGCAACAACCCCCCCCCCCCCAAGAAGTTACCTGGGGAAGGGGTGACAAATTGTTGAAATAGAGTTTAAGTCAGGAAGCTTGGAAAGCGTGTGTGCAACTTACAGAGCCTGCTAACTTCTTCCATCTCTTCATGAAGGGAGTTTGTACCAGTGACCCTTTGGCTGAGAGGATCAGGTGGCCCCAACACTGCAGTGACCAGCATCCAGAAAAAGAGAGAGATCCAACCTGGCACTAGCTATGAAGAATCACCTGAAACCCCAAGAGGTTTCCACAGCAGGGAACCCACAAGTCTGGGTGGAATTGGGAGACTACGTACACCACCAAGAAGCAAAGAAAAAGGTAAGGTGACTTTTGTTTAAGTGATACACTACTGCAACACCCCACCAAGGACACCCCACCAGGGCCATTCCATCCACTGTTGAAAGGTGGTGGGGAAAGCTGGGGGTGTAGAGGAGTTTAAAGGTGTTAGGAGGTAGAGGAATGGAATAATTATTGTTCATTAATTAGGTAATTTTAACCCCTTCTTTCTGCAGAGCCTATTTCCCTGTTCCCAATAAAGTTACTCTGTCTGTTATACTATTATTGGCATGTCATTCCTCTGCTGTGATTTGTACTGGGCTTTAAACTCCTTGCCAGCTACTATTAGTGTCACTGATTTCTCAGGAGAAGCAGCCCTATTGGGCACAGAGAGGAGTCACTTGAGCAGAGGTACCAAGCACCAAGAAAAAAATCCAAGACTTGGCTCCACCAAGAGAGAAGAGAGGCAGCTACAAATACTGTAATATCAGCCACTTAGGAAAGAAAAGGGAGGAGATGTAGATCACACCTTGGAGAGAGAGACTGCATGTTTAAAAAAAAAATCATGACAAATCTTCAGCCTTTCAGTTCTGCTAGTGAAGTTTATGTCTTTGTCTGTGTTGCCTGTTTGTTCAGCTTTTATACACAAATATAGATTATCTTGCCGTGGGTTTTTTGGTTGTGGATTGGGTTTTTTTTTGGGGGGGGGTTGGTTTGGGGGGGGGGTTGTGCGGGTGGGAGGGTGTTGTGGGGGGCTGGGGTGTATGATTTTTTTTTTTTTTTTTGCTTGCACATGGATTTCATGACTCTCACTCTCTAGTCTGGTGGGTAGGGTATTGGCAGGAGAAGCAGGAGACCTAGGTTCGCATCCCTGACCACTAGGTAAACACACACACATACAATCAATCAATTGAAAAAACCTCAAATTTAGATCTGAAAAAGGACACAAACACAATTCCATTTTCAGTAAAATGTTCTCAAGGCAGGTAAGGTGTTTCCATTCTAATGCAGAACAAAAACAAATTGTGAGCCCTCAAAAGTTCCCACGGAACAGAATTGTTGTCCTCCAATCAGCAGTTTAATATTATTCTATAAATGAAGTTAGAGATAGCAGAGAACTCTTAAGTTTTAAACCCCACTATGTTACTATGCATATCTAAGGGCAGAAATGGAATCTGATCCGGATCTCAGAGAATGAGAGTATTAGTGGCTAGCTTACACAAACAAATTTTATTTTATGAGTTGATCATGAATAGCTAACTTGTCAATTCACAAATCACTTTTCATAGTGTGCAACAGAACATTTAAACCACAGGTATAACTTCTGCACTTGTGCTGATTGACTGGCACTTTTAAAATGACAGTTAACTAATATTAAATGAGGAATGATCAGTAATAAACCTGTATCTGAAATTTTCAAATGCATAATAATTTGTGCTAAATATTATGTTATTTGGGAGATTTCCAAACAGTTTCATGAATACCTAAAAAATTCATCATTTGAATGTTCACAAACAGCAAAATAATATGATCCAACAAATAAGAACCTACCAAACTCATTGCTTTTATTCCCAAATTAATTCTTGCATCATTCAACCAGCACATAACCAGGGCAAATCTCTCTGCCTTAGCTTCACCATGTGTAATGTGGGAATAATGACCATTACAGTATCGTTCTCACGATGTTATGAGGATTAATTAGTTCATACAACACTTTGAAAATGTATAGTGCTATAAAACATGCCATGTAAGGACTAAGGCATATTTATTATTAATTATTATTTTAAATTTCAAATTTGATTCAACCACCAATAATTAACACCACCTTCTTTGATGCCAGAAATGCAAAGCATGGAACTAGCTCCCAAACAAGAGCATCTGTTTCAATGCAAAATGTGAGACAGGACTAAATCTAATCTCCTGTGCCAATGCTGAGTTGCCGTGCTTGACACATGGAGATTCCACTGAGGATGAAGCTAAATAAAATCTTCCCTCCTAGGCCTTGGCTGCTCTTACAGACTTGAAATTGCAAAAGCCTTCACAAAGACTTCATCATACCACATCTGAGTCTGGTCCACATCCTTACACCAGAAGTCTGCTCTGGCCTATTTTATAGGCCCAACTAGAACCTGACCCAGTCTCAAACCCATCTAAAGTGAGCCCCAGAGGGTTGAGTCATTTTTCAACTTTACCATGACACTTCCACCCCCAAACCTGGGTCAGCACTGCCATCTCCTGTCCTTAGGCTCAGCTTCCCTCCTTTTACCTGTAGCTCAGCATGGCAGCAGCTGCATGCCCGCTCCTGCTGCTCATTGCCACCCTGCACTGCACACATGGTGTGTAGTCAGAGATGTTGTAACTCCGTGGCACAGTCTCTTTGCATCAAAGAGCTCAGTGAGCTGGCAACAACGGGCAGGAGTAGGGCACGCAGATGTGCTGATCCCATGGGCAGGAAGAGGAGAGCTGACCTGAACCTTACCCGACTCAAACCTGAGAGAATCTAGCTGTTCTCCCACCCAACCTAGCCCAGAGCCAACATTTGTAACTGAGTCCCATCAAGTTTGATCATGATGGAGGGTGCTGCCCTAAACTATGCTATGTGGGGAAGTCAGGACACATTCACACAGCAGGATTTCCTGTTCTTACTCTCCCAAAGCTGTTGTTCTTGCACAGTGTAACTGCACACATGTGATCTGGAACTTTTCATGACTGAAGAAGAGAAGGGGCAGGATCTGTCACTCATCAAAAGAAAAGAATCTGACAGGAAATTTGGGCCTGCTCTACAATGACTGGGAAATTTGGCAGTAGTTGATGGGAGATACGCAAGCTACTTTACTTGCAAGCTACTCTAGCACGTGTATCTCCCATCAACCTTCTAAGGCTCTACTTACCACAGAGTCTTCATTTTGCTGTGGCAACAGAATATGCGCTCCCAAAGAGAGAGCATTACTCATTTTCCAGGGAGGAGGAGTGTTATTAAATTGATTTCCAGATCAATTGAGCAGGTCCCCACCCTCCACTCAATCAATCCCAAATAATTGATCTGTTGGCAGTGAATATATACCCTCAGACTCCATGACATGAGATATTCTGGTAGATGGGAAGTAGTAGCATGGAGATATTATTAGTGTTAAAGCTGGTGTTTATATGTAAGAACTCCCCAAGTAATATTTTTGCTACTAATATACAAACATTACCTAATTATTTTTCCGTAAAAAATGTCAGTAGTCCCAAATCCTTCCAGTAGTTACCCAGAGACTCAGAACTAATTAATAAGAAAAGTAAAAACATCTTTAAAAAGATAATTAAGCAGGATCCCCTTCATTTTTTTTCCTAGGCAGCTAAAAGTGCAAAAAAACAAGTTTTAAACTAAAATTCAAAGTCCACAAATGGACAAGCCGATCACTGTGCACCATACAATTAATATATTGTATGTAACTCAACGATTTCATTGTACTAAATGCAATTAAAAAATTTACCCATATTTTTGTGCTGGCTTGTCAGCATAAATTGCTTTAATTGTGCTATTTATGGTAAAAGCATTAACATAGAGCATCCATAAATCAGATCCCTTGTGTTTTAAGCCATTTAGTGCATATAGCTCAGTCACAATAATGCTACGCATGGAGAAATGCACAATATTTTTTCTATTTTATTTGTTGATAACATTGTTCCTGCGGGACAAGAACATATCTGAAGCATGGTTATGTATGGAGCATATATTCTTCTTGTCTTTTATTTCTTTCCTATTTTTATTTTTAACAGAATTTGAAATTAAGATTCTGAGAATGGATGAAATGCACGTTTGATTTTTTTTTTTTTTTTAAAGAGATTTGAATGGCAAAATGCTCACTCATGCTTTCAGGCAAATCCTCCTTCTTTTAGAATGCAAAACCCGTTTCACTTGAGAAGACAGATAGCAGATCACACGGGAAAGTCTAACAAGCTTCTGTTGAAGGGATGAACTGCGCGCTTTTTTAAAAGTTCTAGTCATCCAACATACAACAGCTCCAGCCCATTTAGGCTCCATGTCAAAAAATCACCATCACACTAATTGGCACTATGGATGGCAGACAGGCCAGTGACTGATTGGACCATTCAGAACGAACTCTTCTTTCAGCCTGTCAGACATGGCTCCTCCAGAATATGGTTGAAAAATATTTATTGGGGAGTATGTGAAAACCTATATTGCCCACTGCCTGTGCTGGACCTGAGGAGATCAGTCTTTTGTGCTATCAATCTGACACCTTTCAGACACACTGACAATCGCTTAGAAAAAATATCATTAAAATGATTTCTTTAGTGACAACTTTCTAATGACACAATACCAAACTGTATTCTGTGTTAGTCTGTACTAATGACCACTAGCAATGCTGTAAACAGACCCAGAAACTTACAATGCGAGAAAAGAATAGGATATAGTATGGATGAAACAAAAATTACATACTGGGGCCATGACCTACAGAAGAAAAAATAATAAAGAGGAAGATTAAATGAGGGAGTTCAAGATTCATTAACTGACAAATACAAGTGCAAGAAATGCTGCAACAAAATGTAATGAAACAAACCCAGAAATGCAAGTAAAGAGTCCATGGAAAAATGTATTAAATATAGACATCAGAAAGCATGTGTAACCCAAAGCATGACATGTTAAGCTAGGACTTGCATTTATAACTAGTTTACAGTTTTTGACCAAAAGCAAATGTGAGTAATATTCATTTCCCCCCCACTTCGTTGTGTTACTCACCTTGCTCTCAAATGCCTGTTCAAAGAAATCAGCATTCCAGCCATGCCACGGAAAGTGTTTCATGTTTGCTGACAGAGAGCCCAGCCCTACCCAACCCTTGTGAAAAGGCTTCCAAGTTAGGGATCTGCCATAAATTAGATTTCCGGGTTTTGTTGCATGTGTATTTATATTTGTATTCGGTAGCAGTTAGGCACCAAAAAAGAAGCACCTACATCCAGAATTGCTTGCTCTCCTCCCAGTAGATGGTTTAGTTAAAAACAGAATCTAAGCATAGCAAACTTCACCTTTCAAACTAGCATTTATGCCAATGTCGATTTTCAAATAAAATATTAACTGCTATCTCAGTTCATCACCACTATGCTGTAAATTACAATGTACCAATTTACACACACACACACACTTTTTAGAAATTCACAACAACACTGTAAACGGAAAAGTATTTTATTTCATGGAGTAGAAACAGAATTAATTTTACAACCCATCTAGATATCATGTAGCGAAACAGTACATACTCACTGAACTCTATTCTTCTGTAGGCAGAAGAATGGTAAACACAGGCACATAACAGCTGACCTGTATAGTTTTCTACAGTGATTTTTTTGTATGAAATACTTTGTTATACACCTATTTTAATTTTTAAAATACTTTTTCTTTTAAAAAAATCATAATTTGGGGATATTTTCATGATTTCCATGCACCAAAATTCGTGACTTGGGTCAACCCATAGGTCAGATAAGACATGTCACTGCAGAGAAGTGTAGATGGTGCTCCTTGTTGTTCCCACAAACTCATAGCCCCTATACTCTTGTGAGCATGTGGACTGCTCCCTCTAGTCCAGTGGTTCCCAACCTTTTCGGCTTAAGGGACACTTGTATCACTTTTACAGTTCTGAAGGGCCACCAGCCTCTGCCAGCAGACCCCCCTCCCCCCCGAAAACCAGTTTGCCTCCTTACTCGCGGATCTCTTGTCTCTCTGGCTGCAGCAGGGAACGTGCACACATCATGCAGCTCTGTGCACTCTGTGTCCTAAGGCTCCCTTCTGCAGCAGGGGAATAGAAGATCAGTGCTCCCCTCCCTCTGACTGGACCTGGACAGAGTGCTTTGCCATGCCCCCTGCTAGAGACAAGGGGATGGGAGCACTAATCTCCTATCCCTTTGACTTCAGCAAGGAGACTGCAACTGTCTTTTAACTCTGTGGAAATGCCGTCAACCTGGAACTTTAGGAAGTGACTCCATGCTGCAGCCATTAGGAGGGGAGCTGAGGGCCACCTTGAAAACAAAGTAGCCCCTGAAACACAGCTTGGGAAGCACTGCTCTAGTCAAGCCGATGAGAACAGGGAGAGTGTAAGGTCATGCCACCATCTTCCACATCAGCTGCATTTGGGAAGCATATCATATCCCTTTAAGGGCTGTAATAGCAGTCAGGCTCCTCTGACAATTCTGAGGAGGCACCTTAGTACCCTACCTGAGTTCAATCTGAAGATAAATCAGGAATACGTAGAAGCCAGCTAGTCCATTTGTGCAGATACAGACAGTTCAGACAAAGTACCACTGCTCTAATTCATCTAACAGACTAGAGTGGAGTAGCCTAATGGGGAAATCACTCTGCATATTAATACAAACATCAGATTTCTCTCTAACTATTCCTCAGCATTCAAGGTTAATTGGGCAATAATTGAACTCTTCCTACAGTATATTTATTAAAGGTTAAAATGCACATGTCACTATAAACACTTCATTAGTTTGCTAATATTATTAGGCATAACAGCAGCATGCCAGTTCACAATAGAAAGCTGCAAACAGAGTGACTGTTTTCTAAATATTAGGAAAATAAACTTCAAAATAAATCATTGGGAACTACAGCGACTGATGCTATTAAACATTTCCCATTTCTTTTAAACTCTGGTTTTAGTCATTATTACCAAATTGAGAACATTTGGAATACTGCAGGAATAAAACGCTTATGTCTCTGAAAATTATATACATACTGAATACAATTAACATTTTCTAATGCAAATCACAGTAAACAGAGATGTAGATTTAGTTCAAAATAATTTCCACTAGAAGCCCAATGTCCCAGGATGTGTTAAAATGCATTGAGGCATTGAGATTGAAATTCAGCTTTTTATGGGAATTGTTAAAAAATGTATTGATGTGTCTCTCTCATTTTTTAACTAATGGTGATTATACAGGAGACCCATTTTAAACTCAACACCTGCTATATTTTAAAATTGAAACTATACAGATAATTCTAGAAAGTAAAGCTATTTTGAAGAAGAAAAGAAAAGTATTGGGTTTTAAAAATATGGTAGTCAATGTGTGTTACTATTTGGCACTAAATTATGGAGAATGACACCCTATGCTGACACCTCTTCCAGCAAATAAATCCCTATCAACTGAAAAAAGGGGATTTAATAAAATCAAAAACAGAATCCCTACCCAAAGCAAAGTTTTTACTCTTTAAATGGAGAGATGCCAGAGACTCCATGAAGTCCATTAGGGATTTCACTATTGCTACTGATTTTAAGTGGAAGGCATTCCGATTCTATACTGATCAAAGGCAATATACAATCCTGATAGATAGTTCATGAATATATGCACTAGCTGCATTGATTATGAAAGCATCCATCTTAAGAACCACCCAAATATTGTAAGCATTTATAAGAAAATGGTAACTACTTTTGATTGCTCATATTCTGGTTTCTGTCCCTAATTCTGCCACAAGCTGCATGTGTGATCTTGGATATGTCAACACTTCTTTGTCTCTCATGGGTTCAAAAAGAAAAGAAAAGATGTCTGTGTCCTTGTATAGAATTCTGAGATGAAGACTGTAAAGTATCATTATTAGACTGTGTCAGTGGTGGACATTATAAATAACTTTCAAATGGGGCCTAGAGATAATAGATTGGAGCTTGTGAAGACACTCCTTTGCTTTACCTTTTCCTCTAAATGGATATGAATACTATACTATGGTGTACATAGTAACCTATAATAACCTATTCACTGATGTACTTAGAAACCTAATTTTATGCTAAATTTTTCTAATTCCAGTGTTCAATGGAAGAGTTTTCTTTTCTTTTCTTTTTTTTTTAAATCAGTCAGCATAAGAAAAGGGACATTCTGAGGACTTCACAAAGTCACATTCTCTGTTTGTCCAAAGAAAATGTTATTATGGGAAGCACCATGATCCCAATTCTAATGACACTTATAAAGTGGAAAAAATGCCTTTGAAAAGTCATACATATGTGAATTCTTTGTAATTATGCAAGCAGATTCAGACCCTGTATCGCTAATCTGATGACAGTTCTATGGCTCGTGAGTGATACACTTCAGTTTAACACCTAACACCAGGACTATAAACAAGTGGACAATTGACTATAATTCTATATCTCTAAGATAAAGTATCAAGCCTTCTGTTGATAGAAGGATGATGTTATTAACACTTTAGGATGCATGTTAAGAAAAAAAAACACTGTGTTCAATTTATGTGCCTAATTTGCAGTGCAAAGATAAGAAATCAGATTTTTTTCCCCCTTGCCTTATACAGTTGCAGTGTGCCTGTTATTAGCTCAGCTCTTTGTTTGCAAATGAAAAAAACTGTTCATTTGAAAAGTTATGCACGAAAGGTCAAAGCCACATTTTTAAGCTAATTGTAATTTGCACGTGCTGAGTAAACACATGCATTTTTTTGTAAAAATTATTTTGGAATCTCAGTCATTGAGTGAGGAAGTGTTCAAGCTAATTTCTATTTGTTTAATCAGTTTTCAATTTTATGCAACTGATTTCCAGTGTTATACCCTTGCTGTCCACAGCCTTCAATGCAATATGGCTAAGGGATGCTTCTCAATGAATTGCATTTGCAGCTGCACAGAATATAATGCAATTAGGTGCTAATGTTCCTTCCTGTTTTCTAGTGTTAGGCCTTGCCTATCATTGGATTGCTTTTCTTATCTTCTACCATTAAAGTCCATCAGATTCATATGCTTGTTGCATGTGCAAATATGTGCAGGGAACTACCTGGGCTCCAGCTGATTCTCAAATATTAGGTAATACTGTTTATTAGTTTCCTCTTCATTGTGCTCCAATACATTGGCACTGTTTCTGAAAGGTCATTTAACCCATATACCACGATTGGAGCTAAGTACAAAACACGAATGTAATGCAGTAAACTCCTAAAATAATGCTCATATAGGACCCTAAGCAGAGAAGGACACAAGCTAGTGGGTTCTAAAGAGAAACCACACAGCAACACATTTTCTTGGGCAAAAATCTGGGCATAAGAGAGAAGCACATCTAATTTATGCTAATTTAAAAGGCTGTCTCCAAACCCTACCATTACTGTATTTTATGGCACACTCCCTCGCATCCTTGTTCCTAGGTAGGGGTTAAGACAACATGTGCCTGGGATATACAGCCCGTGGTTCTGTCCCCATAAAGTTGTGACAAGCGTCTAAACACCCTAAAGTCCCCACACTTCTAACAATGTTTCCTAGGCAGATTCATAATCCATGTTTCTCTTGGCCATCCCACTAGCTAGCTCTAGGGGAAGCCAAAAATGCCAACATGCCTGATCCATGGCAAGAACCTGGCACTTTGTTAACCCAATTCTGCTGCCATAGGGCACATAATGCAGGTAGACACCAATTTTGCAATAGGTGCCCATCCACATTATGTTCACTGAAGAATCAGGTGTCAGATGATAAACACTTCAGGGGCTACAACTTTGCCTTTTATTTGTTCTGTAAAATGTTTTGCAGAGTATGAAAACAATCATAAAGCCACTGCCAAGAGAGCAGGTAGTGGGAAGGTCTTCTTCTGCTGTCAAAGAACAAGCATACCTTGTCAATCCTGACAGCTGATTTATGCCTCAAGAGGGAAGGCAAACAGCCAATCACGTAAGCAGTAGAGCATAAATCCGCCAGTCAGAAAAAGGGACACCATAATTGTTTTACAAAGCCAGTCAGCTGCAGGATAGGGAAACTGAATCCTTTTTCTTGCTAGGGACTGCAAAAGTGCACTCTTACAAAAGCCTGTTCGTATTTATTAATATAGTTTTTGGAGCAAAAAATATGCTAATGAGGTATAAATAACGGTTGGCAATGGATTCTTTCAGTAACAATCCTTCTTGAAATAACATACAAGACTAGTTGATCAATTTTTCATGTGCAAATGGAGTAACTTTGTATTTGGCTACTGTTTCCATGACCTATGCCCTTCATTGGATGCATATGCTATTTAAAATAAAAATATAAAATAAAAAAAAACTCTTTAAAAAAACAAAACAAAAATACCCCTTTAATCATGGCTGAAAAATGCATGTTGACAGTCCTCTATTTTTCTATTTCACATTCATGTAATGGGTATATGGCAAAGGCAATACATGCTGATCCAGAGGGTCTTTCTAATGGTAAGAATTCAGTCTCCATGCCCATTTGTTTTTAGCCTCTCTGCTGAGACCATCAACAAGTTTGTCAATTGTGGTGCTGTTTTTTGTTCTGCAAAATGTCTTGTGACAAATGTTCTTGCCACTAGTGTCCTAGATAGGATTTGAGCATAGGCAATTTTTAAGGTTGGTCATTTTTGAAAATTCAAACTCAAAAGCCTGTCTTTAAAAGTACAGATCATACCCATTTCTAAAAAAAATATACTCTTGGAGTTTTGGGGGGAAGTTGTATGGCCTGTGTTACACAGGAAGTCAGACTACGTGATCATTATGGTCCCTTCTGGGCTTCTAATCTATGAAAACAATTTTCCTACATCTCTGAGATTTTACTTACATGTGCTACATTTCTTCTGATTTCCCCTCCCCCCTCCTTTCAGAGCAGTCACATGGGTAAAAATGAAGACTCTTTTTCCTTTAAAATCTAGTTAGTGTATTTTACCTCTAAACCGCTATTCTGCATTCTGACAGTAAGCTTTAATCTGGTAATCTAACAAGAGGAAAAGGCAGTCTCAGCAGACATGCTTCGACCTTGTGTTCGACCATATTAAGAATTAATACTTAGCCTTGCCGTACAACCCAGCTTTACTAAAGCTACTCAAATCCTCTTGGCTGCTTTTTTGGCAATCCAGCATCCATCAAAGTGCTCAACTTTTGTATTTGCTAATTCAATAGGCAGCCAGACAGGCAGGCTTTCAGATCCACATTTTATGAGATAATAAGGCTTTTTACATACTTCAAATTTTTGCTCTGTTGACAGAAAAAAGAATTTTGATAACTTCAGTTTTCTTAAAACATTTTCATAATCAATGTTTCTTCTAGTTTAAGAATGTTTTTGATAGTTCAGTTTATTAACTCTTTCTACTGCCAAGTTGTGATTTTAAAAAGCTGGTTGTAGGCATGGGAAGGTAGTAACTGCTTTAACTCCACTGGATACATGATTGTAAAGAAGTAAGAGTTAAATCTTCACTGATTTAGAATATTACAAGCAGCTGTTCTTTCAAATATGATCACATTTTCCTGTAATTTTAGCATTCTTTAATATACACAAATACAATATTCCTAATTTTAGTTGATATAATTAACCACATTATTACTGTATAGGCAAAGGTGCATCCTCAGCAAAAATCAGCATGGAAACATAAGATCTGCTGGTTGTTTTTGTAACCCCACTGACACACACTCATAAATCAAAAGAGCATACTGTATAGGAGTTGTTTTCAAATATTTTTTCTTGGAACCCAGTTGAAAAAAAAATCATTTATGCCCACGACCAAACAATTACATCTTTAGGCAATGCATTTCAGTCTTTTGGCAGTAGTAACAGGGGGTGGCGCAACACAGTGCCTGAAGGTCTGTGACCCAGTACTGGGTCCAACTCCACTGCTATATAGTGTCTGATTGTGTAGGTGGCACTGCATTAAGATACATGTTGTTATGGTCTGGCTGGAATGTGTATTGGCCCTTGCTCTGAAGTGGATGAAAAAGATGAGCCTTCAAAATACCCTACAATCATTAATTTACTGGTGTGTTTAACATACCACAATCTACTAATATAAAACAAGTAGATAGCACTATTGACATGCTAAGTATTGTTACTAAGCTATGTTTCTCAACATTGCTCCAAGTTAGGTATATCTGTACCCAATTTACAAGTGTATAAATTGAGACACAGAGAAGTTAAAAGTCAAAAGCTACACAGCAAATTGTCAAATTCCAAGCAAATTGTGGCAGTTACAAACAGAACTCTTGAGTTTTGGCAACCTAATCTCTGCTCTAGCTGCTAGAACGTGCTCCATCCAACAGGTAGGTATGCTCAAATGTTTGACTGCCCCTTCCTTTTATAGCTGAAAGAAATTACATCCAAATGAAATGAACTACTAGTTACTACGAGAACTTTGTATCTGTGTTTTAGATAGGTGATATTCTCCTTTCAGTAATGAACTTTACAACTCCACAATCTCTGCATTCAAACAGGTGCAAATGAAAGGAGACTTTGACCTTTCTCTTCACATACCGGCTATTGGTCTACTGCATAAATAGGCTACTTTTAGGGGTGAAATACTAGCCATGCTGACTTCAATGGAACTAAGTTTTCATTCCTGCTACCTGATGGAAACTCTTCTTTACTCAGTAGTAGTCATAATAGGTCTGTGTTCTTTGGACCAAAAGGTCACTGCTCTGTTCCCAATTCCTCTTTTGTCATTCAGCTGATGTCCTTGGCTCCTCTATATTATAACTGGCCAATTTAATCAGAGATTTTCAAACATAGATATGGTTCAGTTTTGAAAGCAATTTCACCCATCAAAACAGTCAAAAAGGAAAAAAGAAAACAAAAACAATTAATTTTAAAAAATCATAAAACAACCCAAAGGCCCTATTTTTCCATTTAAAGTTTTCATTTGAAAAAAATCTACCAGTTTTAAAGTTCCAAAGGAGTAGCCATGTTAATCTAATTCAGCAAAACAAACAAGGAGTCCAGTAGCACTTTTAAAGACTAACAAATTTATTGATTGCATGAGCTTTCGTGCGAGAAAATCCCACTTCGTCGGATGCTTTGAAGATCTTAGTGTTACAAGGATTTAGGTATGTATATCAGTAATAGAACAGAGTCTAATCTGTTTAACATCACTGCACAAGTATAATATCACATTCTGTACTAATATTTTTGCAACATCCAAGGCACATAAATAGGTTAGCTAACTAGGTAATGATACAATAAAAGCTGGAACATTGACGTTGTTTGTTACCCTTAATTTGGACAACTAATGTTACATGTGGTCCAACTATACAATAAGAACGTGCTCATAAACTAAGAAAAAGAAATGAGCTTCTTCAAATAAAGCATGCTAGATTATTCCTTTCTTCTGTGTCTTTATTATTTTGTTTTGCCTCTTGTAAATATGTGACCTATTTTCTTACACTTTTTAAATCTTATTTACAACAATAATGCTGAGAAATTTCCACGGAGATGGGGAAAACATCCAGAAGGATAAAGAAAAATCTAAAACATTTCTTTACAGACAGAGAGAGAGAGAGAATATAGGAATACATGCATATATTTGCTTGTCATTCCTTAGACATAAAAAATATGCTCAAAAATGCTCAACTCTGCTTGCCTACAGTCTTTAGTGTTAACTTAATTATTGTTTAACAGAGCACTTAGCTGAAGGCTACAGGCTAAAACATATCTTCCTTAAAAAAAAAAGTTCAAAGTGAAAGCAGTTTGCTGATAGGAACTATTTAAAAATAATTAAAGGTTTTATTTATTTATTTTTACTAAGCAGATTTCTAAAAATGTCAATTTACATATGTAACATACCACAGCAATATCCTGTGCCTAAAAACTGATGCCAAGAGAAAAAAAAATCTTACAAATTCATAGAATCCATAGATTATTAATTTTAACAATGAGAGCAATAAAAATATGTTTAGGCTCTTTGAGAGGAGGGAGACTAACTAGAGGCAGGGAACAGGTTTGAATTCCACTGCCCTCTCCAATGAAATTATCCCCTTTCCTCTCCATTTCGGAATTCCACATCAGCTTTCATGTGGCATGTGTAATCCTAATCTGAGCCTAACAAAGCCCAATACACACTACAAAGCAAACATCCATTTCTTTAATAAATAAATAAATAATACAAGTATTTTTTTCATTTTAATTGAATTCATTTCACCTTTTCCATTTTGTGTCATTGCTATACTGTGAATATTCAGAATACTATGAGCATATTCACACTAATTCCAAAGTGAGGGTGTTTTTCCATTAAAATACAGGGTGAACAGTAATTATTTTATAACCAATCAATATAAAGACTGGCCCAAAAATAGTGAAAATTGCTCAGGTCACATACTTAAAAGTGGTATAAAATGCATCCTTAATTTTTTATTTAACTTGAGAGAGTCTGGTGAATTATCCATGAAAGCAAGCTACCTTTGGATAATATTACCGCAATACTGTGCAACACCTTCCAGAATAACAATGTAACTGCAGTATTTACTACCTTAAATACAGTATCAGCTAACCCCCTAATATTATACTGGACAACTATTCAAACAGCAATGTTACAGAGATATGGAATTTTACTGCAAGATAGATAGATAGATAGATAGATAGATAGATAGATAGATAGATAGATAGATAGATACTCATACATATTTACAGCTATGAAAGAATGCTAGATAATTATTGCTGGGTAAACATCTGTGTTAGCTCACATTGAATACTCCTTTTTCAGTGTTTCTTTAACATTTTTGTTCTCTCTAATTATTTGATGCAATTGTGACAATGAGATGATTTTAAACACCAAAGCTTTTTCACAGTAAAAGAAAAAAAAAACAAAACAAGCAAACAAACAAAAAAACCCAAAGCCAGAAATGCCTTAATTGGACAGTGCATTTAATGAAAACCAAAAATGGACAAATATGAGTACTAAATAGGACCAAAGGATTCTTTTGGCACTTTTATAGATATACTGTATAAAGAACAGTGCCATAACAGTCTTTGCTTATTTTAAAATCCTGGGGAATGAAGGAGAATAAACATGGATTATCACCCTTAGAGCATGGACAGAATTCAGCTGTCATGTAAGCAGGTACAGCTGCAATCAATAAGTCCACACCCATTTACATCAGAGCTCAATTTCGCCCACTAGTTGTAAGAAGCCCTGCAGAGTGAAATTGTCAAGTTTCCCATCAGTCTAATCATTTGTTTCCGGTAAGCTTGTTTAAAATAGATTTTTTTCAGGCCAGGCATCTCTTTGGTTTATTCAGCCTAATGCACTGCAAATTATTTTGCTGAAAGCAACTGCGTTACTACCATGGCTGATGCCAAATTATAATTCAACATATAAAGACCCTTTGGGTGAATGTTTGTATTCTTTCTTGTGAATTTCCACCTTCACAACTTTTATCAACCATTTAAAAGTAATTACTAATCTATAACTCCAGCTACTTCCATCATTAGAATCACACACATTCATGCAAGAGTTATAGCTATCGAATATGAATCAGTCACATTTGCTATTGCCTTCCTAGGCAGCAAAACTTCATATTCCCCTCCTTTTTGACTTCCCTTGGCTAAGTCTCAGTGACTAGTGCCTTAGACTAATGATATTTTATTGTGTTTTTCATTGAAACTTTTTTCTCAGTTACTCTTTGTGATAACTACAGGGACAATAATGGCAACAAATTACTTCTCTAAGAACAGTTCAAAATATGTCAAATTAGACAGAGGTGTTGAGATCTGAAGAACTGAATGAACCCTCAGTCATGAAATAATCAGTTACTTTATAAAAAATCAAAACAATTGGTCCATCCTCAGCAGCTTTCTTGGTTCATAGAAATCAATTCACCTTCAGAAATATAATCTCAGTCATATTGTGCCTCCATCTGGACATCAAATGTCAAGATTAATGCAGGAGAGAAGAGGGGAAAAAATCACATCTGAACATCAGTGTGTGTACAGGAAGACACACAGTGTTCTGAACATTACTAAGAAGAAAATACAGTATTTGCCCAATGCCAGACACTTGCTTTGATTTGCCATGAAAAAGATTAGTTGATTATCTTACTGGACTTAAAAATGCTCTAGTTTGTATTTTCTGTCAACTTACTTAAAATAGCTACTCCTATAAAGCTTTTCCAGTGGAATTTAATAATCATACCATATAGGGCATGTTTTCCAGTTCCCCTATTTTACAAATAGGATACTGCAGATTATATGTACAGAATACAGAACAAAAAATTCCCTGACCGCAGAGTATTTTCTCACCTACATAGTCTCTCCGTCCTGTTCTCTTGAGCTGAGATTTTTTTGAAGTGTGGTCTATCAGATAGAGAGAGCACATTTTCTAAAATGTATGCCTAAATTACACCCATGAACCTCATACTTGAATGTGCAGATTACCTTGATTGTGGGACTATGTGGCTCACACAACTACCAAATTTGTGAGTGAAAATACCTGCTTCTGGTTGCAAACTAACCTCTCAAGATTTGGCCCACATTCAAAACCTCAATCAAAGTTCTTTACTACATAGTATCATCTAATGGTCAGCCCTGTTGTTTTCCCTCTTAACACAACTGAAGGTGCCAGCTTCCAGAATGATGTTGCAAAGCTAAAATCACTGATGGTCAGGGTATTGTTACATATTTCTTAGGAATTACTGGTACAGTGAATCTTGTACCTTTGGAAAACAAGGCAGTTTGGCTTCCTTTTCAGTACAGGAATCTTTTGGATAAAATTACCATGTAAGTTAGTGTCTATGCACACCTCTGTTCAGATGGAACCCGGCCTGCTTAAACGTCCGTAATAATATGCCCTCCAAAGGGTGAGATAAAAGATATGAATCTTAATACAATAGAAACTTCCTAATTTGGCTGCCACAGTGGATAGCCTTTCTCCCCTGTAAAGGGAATTCCCAGTTATCAGAGATGCAGTGATTCTACCATGTTACTGGATAGGCTTGTGATTTTTGGAGGAAACGCGATAAGAATGAGCATGTTTTTCATTCAGGGACAGAGAGAAGAAAACCACACCTGAAGCAATGGAGAGGAAGGATAGTCCAAGGAACATAGCGATAGCTTAGGACTCAGAAACTGGGTTTATTTATCTACTTTGCCACAGACTTCCTGTATGGTGTTGGGCAAGTCACTTTGTCTATCCATACATTACTTCCTCATCTGCAAATGAGGATTAATAGCACTGCCCTATCTCACAGGGGTGCTCTGAGGGTAAATGCATAGGAGACAGAGAGATGGCCAGATACAATGGTGATGGGGGCTGTATAACTATCTAAGATGGACAGTTTGTGAGAAGATCACGCTGGGAATGGTCAACGAAGTAATTCATATATTTTGTTCATATGTCGCAGATGTGGAGCTGCCTAAAGCTGCTACCCAAAGAACAAAAAGTAAGACTAAACAATGTACACACAGCACCTGAGCATCAATAAATCACTGGTGTGCATCCCTGATATTTGGGACCAAACTTTTCACTGAGTTCCATTTACTGCTACTAAGTACACACCCTAACTGTACTAAAGGAGGCCATCCAGGTTTTCTCTTTAGCTATGAGCTTAAGATGCACAGTGGTATTCTGATCTGTTATGATTAATTCCATTACAAAGAAAAAAAAATGAAAATTTCAGATCCAGATTTCAAGCATCCCTGCTTTTATATGTTTGGATAAGAGGGTTTGATTCAGGTCTTTCTTTCAACATTTCGTACTTGTAAATTATTTATGGCAGAAACGGGGACTCATGAAACTGAGGTTAGAGCAGATACAATTAGTTCTGAAGGAATGGATCCACCTTATTCTATGATTCCTGCATTATTTTCTATTGTATTCCTCATTTCATCCTATAGTTGATAGGATGAGTGATGCTATATGTCTAGCTGTGAAATTAGCTTTTATATCACCTTCTTAATTCTACAGTGAAAAAGCAAAGTGGAAATGTCGAATTTTGTTACACATGGGTAAGGAAGAATATAACACAATGACTAACCCTTAAAGAGCAGTTTTCCCTTGCTCATTAATGGGTGATTCAGACATTATCTGTCACATCTGAACTTTTGGGAAATACTCTTTTAATCAGATATCTGCAAAAAAAGTTTATTATCCTACATAAACTCAAAGTCTTCACATGTCTATTGATTTGTCCCTTTGCAAGTTGATGAAGTCTCCTTTGTACATTGCAAACTGAAGTCTAGTAGCCTGATTTCTTTTGAACTCTAAGGGGCACATAGATAAGTAAATGTTGTGTTGCTGGTTTTCCTAACAACTACTGTGGTTGCAAAACAAAAAAGTAGTCCTGTGGCACTTTTAAAAAGGACTCCTTGTTTATTTTGCTGAACTAGACTAGCAGGGCTACTCTTTTGGAGCTTGTCAACATGCAAAGTACTGTGCTTGCATTCCTGAGATACAAAGAGGAGAAATGCTACGTACCCATTGTTTTAGGGAGTAGATAAATAGCAAGCCTTACAGAACCTTAACTATAGCATTAGATATAATGTAAGTCAAATGCATTTCTTTCCATTTTTATAATGTGATTTGTAAAAAAATGTCCACTTTTTACATTATTTTGGCAAATGTAGCTTCTTACAGACCATAAAATATTATTAATTTCAGCACTTCAAGTTCTTGTAAGTGAAGAACAGCAGAAGTATCATATACTGAATTCAACCTAGCAAATCTTTTAAACATGTGGTCAAAGTACTTGTAAGCAAATCTCGTATCCTGGGAAACCTGAAGAAAAATACAGTAGAAACTGACCCTTGAAGACCAAATACTCAAAACAACAGTCAGTAGCAGCAGATAACTTCACCTTTAGAGAAAAAAACAAATTCTGATGGTACAGTAGGAGCTGCAAGATAAAGGTGAAGGATTATTAAATTAGACTGCCACTAAAACTGAAAATAATATAGGACCAAAAAGAGATTTGCTAATTAATTAGTTTGAAAAAAAAGCCTTGAGACAGCAAGTAAGGAGTATTCTCTGTGCAAGCATGCTATAATTAATTAGTGGGATTGTGTATTTTAATTAAGGCTTAAAAGCAAATGAATGGTGCATGTTGCAATGCTGATATTGAATTAATAATTTTCTGTAAGTAAGAATTCTAGTTAGAAGTTAACTGCAAAGTGAAGTACAACTGAAGTTCTTTTTTATGGAAAAAAGGCATAGGAAAACCTGCAGAACAACAAGTTAAAGCAATATGGTATACTGGTTTGATCTGTGTAAAGAAAAATTGGAATTCTGCCACTTTTAAATTTTCCTTTATAGTCTTTGTTTCCACATATTGGAACGTGCAGAGCATCCAGCCTTTAATAATCAGGGCCCTGAACTGAGGTATCCAAAATCTGTCCATGCTTTTGAAAGCTTGGCCTAAATTCTTTAACCCATGGCCAGACAGTAGATCAATGGTAGACTTGAGAAGTGGACCCAGCCTCCCTGCTTTAATAACTATACTGTAGTTTCATACACTCCTTCATTACTAAGAAGGCACTGAACTCTAAAGCCAGGCTCTAACACAGTTTTGAGCCTAAGACTCTCTTCGGTCCACACACAAATCAGTCTGACTTGGGACTCAGGACCTGTGTTCAAGGAACCTGTTGAGAAAGGAAGGATAATTAAACCCTAAGTCCTGCTTAAACTAGGGTCTGAGCCCTGTTATTCTGCAGTGTGGATGCAGCTCAAGCCACAGACCTGAGTCAGAAGGCTTGTGTAGTGCAGTATGAATAAGATAGTGGGGCTTTAAGACCTGGGTCCAGCCACTATAAACCCAGCTTTACAATGCTGTGTGCATGCACAGGCATAGGCTTGGAAACAAGACCACAAGCCTGTGTCTGACAGACCCAGGTTTACAGTGCAGTGTAGACATATGCTTAGAGACAGCCTAAGAACTTACCTCAGAAATAACAAACTCTATACAACCAGCCACCAGAAAATAATCACTCAGAAGCCCAACAAAAAGAACGAAATTCTATGCAAAGTGCTAGGTGCAGCATCTCCAGCCTTCAACCACACTCTGCTCTCTAAAGTCCAAATCTTAGATCCTTATGTGCAACTGGAGTAAATGGGCTTTCTGAAGGGTATCTTCACCATATCTCTCCAACAATACCAGGAGAAAGAAGGCTGGCTTTGCTGAGATAAGATGGCTTTTGTCAAAGTTACAGAATCTTTTTTTTTTTTTTTTTTTTTTTTGCAGTGGTTAAAAATATTTCCCCCCGTGTCCTGTAAGCAGTAGTGTGAACTTTACAGTATTGCATTTGTTCATTAAAAGAACAAAAATAGACCCACATCAAATTGTGTAACGTATACTGTGCGTTGATAGCCAGAATACAGGGGTGTGAGGATATGGAGTAGAGCAGACATAAATCATGCCCCAGCTTTAGGTTGGAGGCAGGCACTACTGCAGATGAACCACTTTAGTAGTGGCATGGCTATGGTAGTTACAAATTACGTAGCCATGGTCCTCACTGGCTGTGCCCTCACCACACGGCCAATGCACTCTTTCTCATTCTGCAGTGGTGCTAACCTGCTGTGGGGCGTAAAAGGGACATAGAGTCCCTTTGAGGACTAATCACAGCCTTTCTATTGTATTTAAGCCTTCTGGATTTGGTGACAGCTTCGAGGCAAAGCCATACACTAATCAGTCTAATGTGGGTCTGACAGGATTTGTCCTAACTGCAAATAAAGACGTAGGAGAAAAAAATTGCTTTTGGATACTCTTGTGCTGTTCTTTCAGTGGGTTCTCAACTCCAAAGCAAGTGCTGAACAAAAGTCTTTTGAGAAATGATGTTTACCATAGCATAATAGCAATGATCAGTCTAACAAGTACTCTGCATATCTCTCCAACAATACCAGGAGAAAGAAGGCTGGCTTTGCTGAGATAAGATGGCTTTTGTCAAAGTTACAGAATCTTTTTTTTTTTTTTTGCAGTGGTTAAAAATATTTCCCCCCCGTGTCCTGTAAGCAGTAGTGTGAACTTTACAGTAATTGCATTTGTTCATTAAAAGAACAAAAATAGAACCACATCAAATTATGTAAAATATACTGTGTGCGTTGAAAGCCAGAATACAGGGGTGTGAGGATATAGGCACTGAACATGTGCATCTTTAATAGTATCAATTAGTTAGTGGGTGAACATAAATAGGAAGCACAAAGGGAGTCAACTGGTGTTTTCTGAATTGTGTAAATGTTCCAGAGCGGTAGCCGTATTTTAACCCTGCAAAAAAGGCAGTATGAAATCTAATATTTCCACATGACAGCCTTTATTATAAATATCCAATAGTAAAAAAACCCAACATTTAGGTATTAAATAGTGGTGTTTGGTGAAGCCAATACATACAGGATCTTCAGAATCTAGAAAGAGGTACGCAGTGCATTGCCAGTTTGGACCCTTAAAGACTGAACAGAACTCTTTCCAAGATCTTGTTTGTGTGAACTGCACCTGAAATAACTAAATCAACTGCAATTCACTCCTTCAGTTATTTTAATGTAAGTGTGTTGATCTACAACTGACTTAAGTTATCTTGAAATAGAGCAAATTTATTTTGGAATATGAGGATCCACCCACAGACTTGCACCAGAATGAGAAACGTGAATGACAACTGATTTTGGCTATTTTGATTCCAATTACCATGTATTTAAGCCCTGAGTCAGTGCTGGCTTTACAGCAATTCAGAAGAATGATTACATTGTGGGCTCAATCCTGCAATCACTTGCAAATGTACTTATAATTAAGCAGGTATGTGTCTTCAGGATTAGGGCCTCAATTCACAAAATTTGCTTTGATTTTCTGTAAGGAAAGGATCATTTGAGAAATCCTTTTCTACTTTAAAATTGCATGTGGGTGTTTGGATCCTTGAGAGTGGTATCTTAAGTACCTCTGGAGATCAAGATCTTATAGTTGAGTGCAGCACACGAGCACACAGCTGTACTATCTTGCTGCTGCATGAAGAGGGTAAGAGGGAAGGATCTCATTGTTTTCCAGGCACCTTCAATCTTTTCCCTCACTGTTAGAGACTACCAACAAAGGTTCCTAGAAGTGTCAATTGTGATGATGATTTTGTGATATAGGGAACTATCAAAAATGGAGTGGGATTATGAATTGATTTTTTTTAGGCAGTGGACGAACCCTGAGAAGTAGCTACTTTCAGTTATTAGTGACTGTATATGAAGCCAAAATATATACAGTAGTAAACAAATTTCTGTGTGTCATTGGAATGTCTGTGTGATTCTGTGTGTCTTTCCGTATCTGACCAGATAAGAAACATAATAACCTACCAGAAATGACCAAGGAAGAGAGAGAATTTTTGACCAACTTCAATCTTAGAATAGTCTCTCTTTCTTTCCCCTCTACTCCACTCAACAATGCCATACAGAGGTACATGCACAACAGTGACCCTGAAGATCAAAAGAATACATGAATAAATGTTAATGCTAAAGCAACTTAATTATTCAATTTTGATGAGAAATGGCATATATAACACTGCAGAATATGCCTCAGAGGAAGAGTATCTATCCTTAGATTCTGTCTTGTTAAGCTTCCAAGGAAATGGGTTTCAAAGATATTACTATATATCTGGTGACTGAGACATCTTTCCAAAATACCTTTGATTGAACGGCATTCTTATGGCAGGTATGCAAGAGTGCATTTTGAGTGCATTTTCAAAGTGACCCTGTCAAACTCATTGTGACTATATCTTCTTCCTCTGAACTTTTGACAAAACGTCTGTGATTACATGCTGATTTTGTCAGAAACTCCATTCAGGCATGAACAATGTATCTGCTGCAAGCAAGGTCATGATAAAGCAAGATTCTTTCCTACAAATATCATATCTCTGAGATCTCATTTTTTACCTCTTTATTACCAAAGTTTCTATGCAATATATCTGTATCTGCCCTGCTTTCATATAGAGGGTAGCAGTTGGTCCAATATTCTAAGCTTTGCAGCTTTAAAAGAAAGAAAGAAAGAAAGAAAGAAAGAAAGAAAGAAAGAAAGAAA
>ML685808.1:5534684-5632186 GCA_007922175.1 Pelusios castaneus
AAAGAAAGAAAGAAAGAAAGAAAGAAAGAAAGAAAGAAAGAAAGAAAGAAAGAAAGAAAGAAAGAAAAAGAAAGTTTTCACATCATAGCTCACAAGCACTATATTTTTCAGTATGCACTTTGGCTATGCATATTCCAATTAAATTCATTCCACCTTCACCAAAGGTGCTTGGGTTTTATAAAAAATCAAGCCAGGGCAATTCTACATTTTTTACCACTATGGTACATACTTATTTTCAGATTTATTTTTTTTTAAAGCAGCAGCACGATGACAGACATATGGTATTTATGTGACACCATTTTGTACGCTGTTGGTCGAAACTTAAGCTCAAAGTTCACTAAGCTTTCATGTTCTCCCTTGTCCTAAAACTGCACATATGCTAGACAAATAATTTAGGGATGTAAAAAGTTCATTTAATTAAGTATCCCTTTAAACTTCTAGAAAACAAATCATTACAATTATTAACTTATCCTGGGCAGCAGAGTGCTCTTTCAGCAGGGAGAGGGTGCTTGCCTCCCAACAGGGGTATTCTTATTGAAGAAGGTCACCCGTGTCCGCACTGCTCACTTCCTTCCAGCCCAACCCTGAGGGTCCAACCTCCCACACCAACCCCAGGATCACTAAACAACAGGATCACTCAACAACAGCTTGGTGGATATTGTTCAGCCGGGGCAGCCAGCCCCCTGCACCAGCTAAAACGTGGGAAGGTGCAATGCTGTGCAGTGAATGGGCGCCACTGAATTCTTCCACCTTAGACTTCATGCAGTTTTCCTCCCCTCCCCTCCTCCAAATGAATCAGTAAATGCAAGACTGCTTCTCATTGTTTAAATTTCTAGCCACTTACATCCCTAAAAACAATTGTATCTAATGAAACTGAAACAATTGTAGAGTGGTCTCCCAAAAGAAACTATCTAAAGTGGGCCAACTTTCTTGAGTTTTTGCTTTTTTGCTTTTGTTCTTTTTCTGTAGCATTTTGGAGTTCACAAAAAGTTCTCACTTGCACATTTATTTGAGAGTGATAGAATGCAGGCAACTTAAGATACTCCTAAGGATTTTCATAAAGCAATGGAATTTAAAACTGATTGATTGAAATCAACTAAGCTATGATGAGTTACCCCAGTTGAGGATGAGCCCAGATCCCCTGTGCTGGAAACACATGTTCTGTTTTGTATGCTAGCTAGAGCCTAAGAGTGGTTTTATTTCTGAGATCTTCTATGCAACATCACAGCTTTCAACAATTATTTTACTTTTGTAAAGTGCTTATTAATAATAGAGCCTTACCTACTGACTAGTGTCACTACTGGGAACTGCTGTTTTGTTTTTATTGTCTTTCAAAACAGGAAACAACCCTGTGTATTAAATGAGTTTATCATAATGAGAGATATGGTTTTAATTACACTGTGCCTCAGCCAGGAACATTTACATATTTTGTCATTTCCTTCTCCCACCCCCCAAATCTATTTGCTACTCCTTTCAATTTGAAGATCTTAATTTAAATTTTAGTTTATCATCTCTTTAAATGAGGAAAAAAAATGAAGTAGAAGTAAATATAGATTCCTAACTTCTCTCTAATAATTCTTCATATCAGACAGCACAAACGAAGTAACAGCTGCTCTGAGCTTTGCACAAAGTTGGAAACTGTTTTAAAATGTTCTAAATTGAAATAGGGTATTGGATGATCTCTAAAATCCTACCTTCCTCTCTGCACACATAAAGGACTCAGAGAAGATTACTTTAGCTGGTTTATGGAGTAGAATGTACATCAGTGTGCAGTAATGCAGTTGTAACTAATGGGGGTAGAGACATGCCACTCAATCAGGCTAGGACAAATTTTGTAGGCTAGGAGTTACACTACTCACTTTGACACTGCCAGTGAAATATAATCTCTGGTGCTATTTAGAACTGAGAGGTTGTAGATTCTCCCATAATAAATGATCATTAAGTAAGGAACAGAACACTACGAATAATTTCTGCCTTTGTCTCTCCTACCGTGTATCATTTAGGATTATTGCTATATCGGATGTGCTCTATTTAGATTATATGTACAAAGTAATGTACATGAGAGATTAAATTCAATTATTCAGGAGATATGAATGGTCTCATTGAGTTTGTGTAAAGAAATAATACCTTCCCAGATGCTGGATTTTAAAGTGTGGCCCATAACAGTTCCAATAAATTTATTCTTTAGAAAAATTCAGCTTCAAAAAATACCAGTGGTTGTAAGTCCCCTATTTCTTATCTTCCTTTTCCCTGCTCCTGTTGTCATAAGTTACTATGTTATTTGTTGCTGGTTCATAAAAGAGTAATATATCTGCTGAGACAGTGAGATATAGAGATTACTTGATATGGATGTCAAGAGACCGATAGTATACTTTTTTAGAATAGTCCTGGTAGTCATGAGTTTGAGTGTGTTTGTGGATGTTGTATACATGTCAGAATATTAAAAAAACTGTATTTAAGAAACATTTAAGTTAAATAACAATCATTAAGAAATTCCAAGCACTGGCAATAAGCTTGTTATTAAAATAGCTGGTCCCAAACAATTACCCCAAATCCAAACAACACTGCAGACCTTTATGCTTAATGGGATAAACCTATCTCTCACTACTGGGGGTTGGGCAGAAATTTTTATTAGTGTATGTTTCCCATAACTGCCTACTCCAGATTTTTTATGCAATTTCTTCTTAAGCAGCTGGTGCTAGTCACTCTCAAAGACAGGATACAGAATTAGACAGAAAGCTGGTTTGATCCAATGTGGCCATTCCTATGTTTGTTCTCATGCCTCTCTGATCTGGGGAGTCCTTGTAATCCAAACCCAGAGTTTGTCTTTGAGTATGTCTACATTGCAATGTAAATCCAGGATTAGTGAGACTCGAGTCAGCTGACCCACGTTAGAGAATTCTGGGCTTGAGTGTCTACATTTTATTTTAACCCTTTGTTAAGCATTTTCTAGCCCATGCTTGAACCTATGGCTCGGGTATCCACACTGCAGTGCACAGACCGAAGCTAAAGTAACCATATCCCAGAGTCCCTAGTGCCTCCTACCCTGAAATGGGGCTGCTCTATCTTTAGGACTGTGGTGCACTGCCTACTCAGCACATTATCAAGCAAGCAGCCAGCTTTGCTTGATTGCTTTGCTCTTCACTTCAAACCCAGAAGGCTCTCTAATAGCATGCTGGCAGATTGGTGACCAGAAGAGAATGGGCTAATGCTGAGCTGCTGCCATTTGCAAAAAGGCGTGGCTTCCATTTTCAATAGAGTGGATTGCAGATTTGGGGGACAGAGAAGACAAAGTAATGGAATTGTGGGGTACTTCTATTCTAGCTGATTCCCATGACTCAAATGAAGCAGGGCTGTATGTACACCACAAAGCAATAGGGGTTCACACTCAGCTTACTTTGAGCTCAGACCCTCCAGACCTATAGGGTCCTGGGACACTGGGTCTGAGCCCTGGCTTAGTGCAATAGCAGCATAGATGCAATGGAGATTAGACGTCAGCCCAGGCTCAAGCTTGGGGCTACACTGCAGTGTTGTCATACCTTCTGAATCTATTTAGCACTGCATCAATGTCTCATGGAGCTCATAAGCCACAGGGTTTCCTTCATATTTCAGACCTTGCGGCCATCGTACTGTGATATTAAAGACCAATACTAGTAGGGACACTTTAAGAGGTCCTTTAAACTGCCACCATATTCTTAAGAGACCCATCTCTTGTTCTTTTGTTTTTTGTCTTTCACATCTCTTTCTGAAGCTTTTTGGCTTTAACAGAAAGTTAACAAATGTTTTATTTTCTACAGTCTAGATGGTTTTCTCCTTGAGATTCATGCAACTTTACCTGAAGACACATCAGAGGATAAATATGTTTCTAATGAGAATCCTTCACCAGCATGCTCTGGCTGATTTGAACTTTCTTCTCTCTCCCCAAGGAAGGCTGTGAGTTGTTGTGTATGCTACAGGGTATATTTTCTTGTTATCCTATCTAAGCTTTATTTGCATGAGACTAGGGAACACAGCCTACAACTAAAGAAGTTCCCATGTCATTACTGAGGTTTAACGTTATGTTTATGAAGGCAAGGACCCTATTGTAAACTATACAGAAAAGGGCATTAAAGCAAATAAATTTAAAAACAGAAACCAATGTCATTAATCAATAATGTTCCTGACAAAAATGCTCTAGTCATCAAACAGAATTCTCTGCATTTTGCAGGGACTGTTATTCAAACAGTCTATTACAGCCATTTAAAAGAATGGCTGTTTTGACGATGTACTGCACCCAGCTGTGTAATATATTAGTAAGTACTTAGATGGCAGATCGTTTGAGAGAAAGGACATAACTTTCATTAACTGTATAAGAACACAGTTCAGACTGAGTTGACTGAGACCTATGAAAATATGCAATAAACACTGAGCTTACTTAAAGGTTTAATATAGCACCTCCTTGTTCCGTCAATTACCTTCTAGAGAAAAATATTTTTAAAGTGGTTTAACTTGGTAACTTCTTACAGTATTTCCTCATCTTATATGCAGTAGCCTAAACAAAGTTTTTACCAGAGATCTGATCTGCCATGATAGCTAAGCAATGAGAAAACTTTCCTGTGTGTTTCAAGGTATTGCACATTATGACAGAACTACATAAAATGATATACTTTAGGAAAGACCATATTTGGTATAAACATGAATATTTGATCAGCAATTGACTTCCACACCTGTTACTGAACTGGAAATCTACTTTACGTAACACTGTATTTGATACACTAAATTCTGACACCGTTAACTGGTGGAGTTAACCAGTGTGTTAAAATAGCTACCCAGCCACCTTATAACTGTGGCCTATCATATGTCCTGTAGTACTGCCAAAAAACTTTCTGCCATTTCTCGAGCACCCACAGCACTGACTTTCAGTCAGAAAACTTTAATACTGCTGCAGTAGTCAGCTTGATATTTCTGGATGCAGTAAGGGCACTCTTCAGCATTCTCAACCTTGAGGCTTTCCAGGAGAGAAAGTATCTGATCTTTAGACCTCTTGCGCTAATCCAATATTGTACACTGCAGACTGGCTAGTAACCAACATCTTTGCTTTTGTAATCTTGCTTCTTCCTGACCAAAATAATGAAAGCCTTCCAGAATTTGGAAATTACAATCTGCTTTTATTGTAAATCTAAATTACTAACTTGTCTCTTGCTCCTTCATATATTAGCTCTTACTGTATGATACTTCACCCCTTATCAATCCCTGCCTGAGTTCCTGTTCAGTCTTTGGCACCTCTGCTGAGATCTACATTTGTGGTGGTAGCTTAGTGATGTGGATAGTAAGAACTGGATGGAGCCAATCAATCCATAAAGACACCAAACTAGCAATGCATATTATTGTTATTGGGTAAAAAGCTGAACTAGCATAGGGGTTAATAGTTTTACAACATAGTCACAATTTAATATTAAACATTTGGGGAAAAAACATTTTATTGATTCTGCCTCAAAATGTTAATTGAATTACTTCTCTTCTGTTAATTCTGATTCCTTTTCTTCAATTTATAACTAAATGTGATTTTTATTTTTTTGAAAATTTACAAAGATTTCTATTACTGGAGAGACATTAGCTCTGTGTGTGTGTGGGGGGGGCGCATATAATTATTTTGTGTAGAACTTTTTGGTCTTTTAATAACGAAATTCATTCTAATAATGCATAATAATTTATGGAGTTTGCAATATTAAGTTTACGGTTTCATCTCATTTGTCCTCTCTTCACTAACTGAAAGAGTTGTAAGTCCACATCAGAAATTAATATATACACATTTCATGGAGCAACATGCAGTTTTCATATCAAATAAAACTTTTAAAAAACCCTTTCTTTCTGTATTTCAGCATCTGTCTAAGGCATTTTGAAACATTATGTAGATTCATTCTTATACCAGTGGAAAACAGGTGGACTAAGCTTCTTCTTGAACTGTATTTTCGCACGAGCTAAAAAAACCTTAGATAAGTGGGGTTAGGGTTTAAAATGCCATTTTTGCCCATTTCAACCATTTGCAGTGAAGAAAGGCCCGACTCTTCTTTCTCAGACCAGAATGAATCAGGAGTAACTGCACCGAATATACAGTATACAAAACTGACTTAAAGTGAGAGACAAACGAGGCTCAAACTATCTCAGACGTTCATGCATTCTTTGGGCTGATTCTGAAAAGGTTTATTCTATACAGCTATGACCACCAGACAGGATTTGTCTCATCTGTTTAGGGCTCCCAACCATATACCTAAAAAGGGAACACCGTATTCTACAGTAGTGGCCCCAAACACCATCTCTTACAATGTTCCTTCTGAAGTGTTCATTTTGTATTATTTCTTTAAGAGTATTCTCCTACCCTTGAATGTGAAATTTACCATCATGCCTCAGTGGTGGAGCTTTCTGGCTCAATTAACTTTTTTTAAAGCACTCATTTAAATGCTTTAGTTATAAAAGAAAAAAATTATAGAAACATACTTGCAGGTACAGAATACATAAAAAGAGAAAAATGTAAGCAGACTGAACTGTACAAAAAACAAAAACTTGAAACACATCATTGCCCAATCTTTATTACAATTATATTTATATGCTATACTTCTTCAGAAACAGACAATTTTTAGGCAACAGGCTAAACCTTCATGTATATCACTGTCACTAAAAAGCTGCTCTCTCTCCACCTTCCAGAGTGTAGCTGTATTCCACAGTCTGGATTCCTTGGGGTCAATTTGCCTATGTCAATTACCACACCTGAGATCAACACTTACTATGGCAGTGATAAGCTTCCAAAGACCATGAATAACAAGTCACATGTAAATGACTTCTTTTGGTATGCTGTAGAATTTCACAGGCTTGCAACAGGACCCTAGCAGACAAGATATATTTTCCAGAATAATTATGGAATTTTTAAGGTAATGCATTTCTCTGATGTTTGTGAAAGCTGAAGTCTTTATTTCACAGGGGTTGTGTGAAGAAGACAGTTCTAACCTGCCAAACAGGTCTACGTGAAAAAAAGTCACAATTCTCAAAAACTATATGCAAAATTAATATTTCCCTCCCTTGTAATTTAGCCATGTTCTTCCACAAAACATTTCACTAATAACTCATTTAATTCTTGTCATTTGCATTAGCCAAGTGAGTAAGGAATAAGGAAAACTGAATAAGCTAAAACCAGAGCATTAATGGGCATCAATTTCTTATGATACAATAGGGGCCCAAACCTACAAGATGCTCTGTGCTAAAGACTTCGATAAAATCAGAAATATTTAAACTACTGCATCTAAATTTTGTACTATACCTAATACTGGCTGCACATCACCATACTCACTCTCTCTCTGCTTTCATTTATATCTAAATAGCATCGCAATAGATCATTTAAAATGCATTCTCTTTTAGAGTGCATAATAAAATTAGCCGTTAGTTTGCTGCAGTCCTCCTCTAAAAACTTGGTCCTGGTTCACAAGACTGGAATAACTAAAGAACATTCATGCAAGGCTTGTAAATAGGATGTTAAAAGTAAGAATTTATATCAGGAATGTTTTCCATTTAGGTCTGGATCCTTTAATATGATTTGCCTCACTGGAACATTAAATAACCATGAAGAATCCAATGAAATCACTGGGGCTCTGCATTATGTCCATCCATATGAAATGGAGTCCATCCATATGAAACAGATTGAAAGATTATAGTCTTAATAAGATCATGCTCTTTTAACATAATATTTTGTGTGCAATTTCCTAGGTTTTCTAAAAAGAATTAAATTGAAAAACCTATATTCCATCAAGTTGAAGCATGTGGACACTCACATGGAGTGCACACTGCACTGACCATCTCTGCAGGGACCTCTGCCACTTGACTTAACAAAGTAACTGACAGCAGTAATAGGTTGTCATCCTCTGTGAGGATCAGCACTATAAGAGAATGGGAGACTTTGCCAGTTGGTTTTACAGATATTTCCTGACAGCAGAGGAATAGAGAGCCTCAGGAATCTTGGGTTCCAAACACTTCTCTCAATTTTCTTCAAGCATGATCCCTTCTTCCCCCTCCTCTTAGAATCATAAAACTGGAAGGGACCTTGAGAGGTCATCGAGTCCAGTCTCCTGCACTCGTGGCAGGACCAAGTACCATCTAGACCAGGGGTGCACAACCTTTTTTGGAAAAGGGCCAAATTGCATTTTCTAAGGCCACTCGAGGGCCACAAATGCAACCTGTGGGGGGTGAGGGGTGTCCTGTCACGTGATCTCCCTGCTCACTCCACTCCCAGAGGGCCGCACAGAACGTGCTCGCAGGCCGCATGCAGCCCAGGGTCTGCAGGTTGTGCACCTCTGATCTAGACCATCCCTGACAGGTGTTTGTCTAACCTGCTCTTAAAAATTTCAAATGATGGAGAAGCCACAACCTGCCTAGGCAACTTATCCAGTGGTTAATCACCGTGCCAGCATTTTTTTTCCTAATGTCCAACTTAAACCTCACTTGCTGTAATTTAAGCCCACTGCTTCTTGTCCTATCATCGACAGTTACGGAGAATATTTCTTCTGTCTCCCCCATGTAATAACCTTTTAGGTACTTGAAAACTTTTATCATGTCCCCTCTCAGTCTCCTCTTTCCCAGACAAAACAAACTCAGTTCTTTCAGTTTTCCTTTTTAAGTCAAGTATTCTAGAACTTTAATCATTTTTGTTGCTCTTCTCTGGACTTTCTCCAGTTTGTCCAAATCTTTACTGAAATGAGGTGCCCACAACTGCACACAATACTCCAGCTGAGGCCTAATCAGTGTGGAGTAGAGCTGAAGAGTTACTTCCTATGTCTTACTTACAATACTCTTGTTAATACATTGCAGAATGGTGTTTGCTTTTTTGGTAACAGTGTTACACTGTTGACTTATATTTAGCTTGTGGCCCACTATGACACCCAGATCTCTTTCCGTAGTACTCCTTCCTAGACAGTAATTTCCCATTTTATATGTGTGCAACTGATTGTTTTTTCTTAAGTGGAATATTTGCATTTGTCCTTATTGCATTTCATCCTATTTAACTCAGACTATTTCTCTGGTTTGTCCAAAACATTTTGAATTGTGATCCTATCCTATCCTATCTGTCCAAGTCCCTGTCTTGGCTATTCTGCACCCCAGCTTTTCAAACCAGTCTCATTCTTTTCACCTAGCCACACCCAATCTCTACGGTTCGGGCTTCTGATAACAGTCTCTGCCAAGCAAGTTCTACTCTCACCCCAAAGTAATCCATCATCCCTGTTTCCATCTCCTTACTGTGTCCATTCCCAGTTGTCCTCAACTGCCTGCTACAAGTCCCGTGTCCTTTTCCAGCTAGTCCCAATTCCTCTCTTCCAGCTCCTCATCTGATCTTAGTCCCCTGTCTCATCAACTTGCTGCCAGGTCCATCCACCCAATCTCTCTAGCCCCAGTCCCTTGGTTTAGACCATCCTAGTTTCCTCTTGTCATCCAGTCCTTTTGCCCATCTAGAACCCCTCACCTCAACTCCCACTCCTTTTTCCCTCTCCCCCCTACATACCAGCCTCTAGTCTCAATCTCCACCCCCACCACTTGTCCAAATCTATTACCCAACTCCCTGGATGTCCAGCTCTCATCTCCTCTATATTTGAATCAGGCAGATTCCTCCTCCATTCTATCTTCTCCATTCTCTCAGCATGGAGATCTCTAAAAGCAAAAGACAGGCTTCCTGCTCTCAGTTCCGGTTGTCAGATCCAGAATGCTCTGAGCAAAGATGCAATCATAGGGAAATTTCTGCTCATCCCAGAACTGGAGCATACCCAGTGTGGATAGATTTTTTTTTTTTTAAATGTAGCTGCTAAAATCTAAGAATTCTCTTCTGAACTTCATTTTTCCCAAGGTTTATAAGTGGATATTTCAGGCCACCTTAATACACACATACAACACACGCACACACACGCAGTATATGAAACTCAGATCTATTTTGAAAATTCTTCAGTGCTGGATTCCTTGACTGAAGTGTCCCAAATCGTGTCATCATCAGAACACTCAAAACACTCTAAGACACTCTCTTAAACCCAATGGGAAAAAGGATGAATAGAAAATGTTCTAATATGCAAGTTTAAACATTTAAAGCTTGGAAAGTGAGGAACTTATTTTCTTTTAACATGGATTGTTTTTCTTTCCCCAGTGAGGATTATTACATAAGCCAAATTTGATATTTCGAGTTAAATATTTCAGTTGGAACATATGCAAAAAGTATACTTTCCCCCACATATTGAAACTGATTGAACATCATTAAACTGATTTTAGGCTCACTTTCCCTGAGATTCACTTTTAGACTGAGACCAAGCATAGAAAAATTTCAGCCAAGCAGGAGCTGTTTTGACAGTGCTAGGAACCACAGTGGCTCTAAGCACAATCTTTACTCAGAAGGAAGAGTACAGTTTACCAAATGACATCACCACTTCATGTGGCATCTGAATTTTTCTCAGAGTTGCAAGCATTGACCTAGATCAATTTTCTTTAGCTTCTCAAGCTTTAGCTTGAGACCTAGCAATATCAGACAGACATACTGACCATGGATATCTCTACCCAGATCCTGGCGTGGACTTGCAAGGACTGAGATCATTCAATGTGACAGGTGTCTCCTGGTGGAATCTCTCAGGAAGCAGGTGGGGGAGTTACAGGAGGAGGTGGCCAGGCTCAGGAGTATCCATGCCCTGGAGAAGTTCTGGATAGCATCCATGAGGAAACATGCAGGGATGAAGAAACTATCCAGAGGCAAAGGACTGCTGCCACACCCTCGGAGAAGGATGAGATGGCTCAGGCAGAGGGTGGACACTGGCACCTGGTTACTTCTGGCAGCAGACAGTGCTCCACCCCTGCTCCCATCCCACCCTCCGTTGTGGTTAAGAACCGCTACGCAGCACTACAGACGGGAGATGAGATAGAAGAGGAGAAGCCGTGCACCCCAGAGGTTGGAAGGATCACAACCATCACACCCAGGAGAAAACGTTGGGTTGTGGTGGTTGGGGACTCTCTTCTGAGGGGGACGGAGGCACCCATCTGTTGCCCAGATAAGGCCTCTCGGGAGGTATGCTGCCTGCCAGGCGCCCGTATACGAGATGTTACGGAGGGATTGTCGAGAATCATCTGTCCCTCTGACTACTACCCCATGCTACTCATCCATGTGGGAACCAATGATACTGTGAGAGGTGACCCTCTGCAGATCAAAGGTGACTACAGGGCTCTGGGAGCACGGGTGAAGGAGTTCGGTGCACAGGTGGTGTTCTCCTCGATCCTTCCGGTCAAGGGTAGGGGCCCGAGCAGAGACAGATGCATCCTGGAGGTGAATGCCTGGCTGCGGAGATGGTGTTACCAGGAGGGCTTTGGCTTCCTCGACCATGGGGTGCTGTTCCAGGAAGAAGGACTGCTAGGCAGAGATGGACTCCACCTATCCAGGAAGGGAAAGAGCATGTTTGGAAGCAGACTGGCTAACCTGGTGAGGAGGGCTTTAAACTAGGTTCGAAGGGGGAAGGTGACCAAGGCCCACAGGTAAGTGAAACTGAGGGAAACCTGGGGGAAGGGATGGAACTTGGGGGATGCTGGGGCTGTAACAGCAGGAATAAAAGAGAGGGTAGTTGGAACTGGGGGGTGGGATCCAATAATTGTTTTTTATTTCCTGATGAAGTCATAATACCTCCGGCGAGTGGGGAAGGAGGACACCGGGAGAAATTGCACGGAGGAAGATGCGACAGGAGGGAGAATCGACAGGGCAAAGTAGGGCAATGGGCCCGGTATCTTAGGTTCCTGTACACAAATGCGAGGAGCCTGGGAAACAAGCAGGAAGAATTGGTAGTACTGGCATAGACAAGGAACTATGATATAATTGGAATAACAGAAACGTGGTGGGATAATTTGCATGACTGGAGCACTGCCATGGATGGATATAAATTGTTCAGGAAGGACAGGCAGGGAAGAAGGAGGGGAGGAGTAGCGTTATATGTAAAAGAGCTGTATGACTGCTCGGAGCTCCACTATGAAAGTGGAAACAAGATGGTTGAAAGTCTGTGGGTTAAGTTTAGGGGAGAATGCAACAAGGGGGATGTTGTGGTGGGTGTCTGCTACAGACCGCCAGACCAGAAAGAGGAGGTAGATGAGGCGTTCTATGGACAACTAACAGAAGTTTCCAGATCGTCGCAGGCCCTGGTTCTTATGGGGGACTTCAATTATCCTGATGTCTGCTGGGAAGATAATACAGCAGTGCACAGGCAATCCAGGAAGTTTTTGGAGAATATTGAGGACAACTTCCTAGTACAAATGCTGGAGGAACCAACTAGGGGCCTTGCACCTCTAGACCTATTGCTCACAAACAGAGAAGAATTGATCGGGGAAGTAGAAGTAAATGGCAACCTGGGCAGCAGCGACCATGAGATGGTAGAGTTCAGGATCCTGATCAATGGAAGGAAGGAAAGAAGCAGAACACACACCCTGGACTTCAGAAAAGCAGATTTTGGCTCCCTTAGGGAGCTGATGGGCAGGGTCCCATGGGAGGCTGATCTGAAGGGGAAAGGTGTCCAAGAAAGCTGGCTGTATTTTAAAGAAACCCTGTTAAAGGCACAGGAAGATAACATTCCGATGTTCAGAAAGAACAGCAAATGTGGACGGCGACCAGCGTGGCTTAGCAGGGAACTCTGTGGGGAGCTGAAACATAAAACGGAGGCTTACAAGAAGTGGAAGCTTGGACAGATGACAAGGGAGGCGTATAAAATATTGCTCAGGACTGCAGGGATAAAATCAGAAAGGCCAAAGGACAATTGGAGTTGCAGCTAACAAGAGATGTGAAGGATAACAGAAAGGGGTTCTATAAGTATATCAGCAACAAGAAAAGGATCAGAGGTGGTGTAGGTCCCTTACTGAATGGGGCAGGCATCCTCGTGGAGGATGATGTGGAAAAGGCTGAAGTACTCAATGCTTTTTTTACTTCAGTCTTCACAGGGCGGGCCAGCTCCCAGGCTACTACACGGGGTAACGCGGACTGGAAAGAAGAGTGGCCCTCGGTGATGGAAAGTCAGGTTAGGGAACACTTAATGAAATTGGATGTGCACAAGTCCATGGGGCTGGATGAACTGCATCCGAGGGTGCTGAGGGAGTTGGGGGAAAGTGATTGCAGAGCCGCTGGCCATTATCTTTGAGAACTCGTGGCGAACGGGGGTGGTCCCGGAGGATTGGAAAAAGGCAAATATAGTACCTATCTTTAAGAAAGGGAAAAAGGAGGATCCGGGGAACTACAGACCGGTCAGCCTCACCTCAATCCCTGGGAAAATCATGGAGCAGGTCCTCAAGGAATCCATTGTGAAACACTTGGAGGAAAATAGAGTGATCAGGAACAGTCAACATGGATTCACCAAGGGCAAATCGTGCCTGACCAACCTGATTTCCTTCTATGATGAGATGACTGGATTTGTGGATGCAGGAAGAGCCGTTGACGTGATATACCTTGACTTTAGCAAGGCTTTTTATATGGTTTCCCACAGCATTCTCGTCGGCAAGTTAAGGAAGTATGGGTTGGACGAGTGAACCGTAAGGTGGATCGAAAACTGGTTAGATCAACGGGCTCAGCAGGTAGGAATCAATGGCTCGATGTCTGGTTGGCAACCGGTAACGAGTGGAGTGCCCCAGGGGTCGGTCCTGGGGCCGATTCTATTCAACATCTTCATTAATGATCTTGATGATGGAATAGACTGCGTGCTTAGTAAGTTTGCGGATGACACCAAGTTGGGGGGAATGGTAGATACTCTGGAGGGCAGGGACAGGATCCAGGGAGACTTGGACAAATTGGAACACTGGGCCGAAAGAAACCTCATGAGGTTCAACAAAGACAAGTGCAAAGTCCTGCACTTAGGATGGAAAAATCCCATGCTCTGCTACAGGCTGGGGACCGATCAGCTAAGTAGCAGCGCTGTAGAAAAGGACCTGGGAGTTATGGTGGATGGGAAGATGAATATGAGCCAACAGTGTGCCCTTGTTGCCAAAAAGGCCAATGGCATATTAGGCTGCATCAGTAGGAGTATTGCCAGCAGATCGAGGGATGTGATAATTCCCCTCTATTCGACACTGGTCAGGCCGCATCTGGAATACTGTGTCCAGTTTTGGGCTCCCCACTACAGAAAGGATGTGGACAAATTAGAAAGAGTCCAGCGGAGGGCAACAAAAATGATTAGGGGGCTGGGGCACATGACTTATGAGGAGAGACTGAAGGAACTAGGCTTATTTAGTCTACAGAAGAGAAGACTGAGGGGAGATTTGATAGCAACCTTCAACTACTTGAAGGATTGCTCCAAAGAGGAGGGAGCTAGGCTGTTCTCAAGGGTAACAGAGGACAGAACAAGGAGCAATGGTTTCAAATTACAGCTGGGGAGGTCAAGGTTGGATATTAGGAAAAACTTTCTCACTAGGAGGGTGGTGAAGCATTGGAATGGGCTATCTAGGGAGGTGGTAGAATCTCCATCTTTGGAGATTTTTAAGGCTCGGTTAGACAAAACCCTTGCTGGGGTAATTTAGGGGGAGTGGTCCTGCTTTTTAGCAGGGGGTTGGACTAAATGACCTCCTGAGGTCCCTTCCAACCCTATTATTCTATGATTCTACGATTCTATGAATATCACAGCTTGGAGTAGTACAGCTTAGAAGCAAAAAGTAAAAAGGTTTGGCACAACTGGGATTTACACTTTTTTCTATACAGAGCATAAGAGGACCAAGCTGCCCCTGTGAAGGAAGCCCTTTGGATCCTGTGTAAATCTCCATTTAAATATCTGGGGGGAAATCCTGAGCTAGTGCAAACTGTCACAGCTTCATCAGCTGAGGAGCTGCCCCTAGAAAATTCTGAAGCCATATTGTTGACTGTCAGCCTATGAAAACCTCTTCCTCACAATTGGTAAAGAAGTTCACAAGTTATGATGAGCAGTTTCCAGCCGCTGAACTCTATTACAAAGGATGGAATTAAACACAAAGATCAGAATATATTTGGACCAGATTCTGTAGTTCACACTCCCACTTTGCACCATTCAGGCAGTACAAAGAGTCTGTATTCTGACCAGATGTGGCCAATGCAGAATTTCCCTTGTGAAGAGCAACTCTACAGATTTAAAGCTGGCAAACAGACCATAGTGCTCTTCAACTTTTCTAAATTGCCTGGTGCAGGATCAGACAGATGCATTTAGATCCCACACTCTGCCTCCTCTGTAGAAAGCAGACCTCTTGCACAGGGGAGAAATCATCCTTAAAACCTAGAGAAATTAGAGCTGATAGAAATTTGCATTTTCTCTCCCATGGAAAAAATTGATATTTAAACATTTAGCTTTGGTCCAAACTGGGTCAAAAAGTTGAAATTTGATTTTTTTTTCCAGATTGGAAATTAAAAAAAAAAAAAGTCTATTTAGACATGACAAAGTATTTCTAACAGAGAATTTGGATTGTGTGAACACTGCATTTTCCATGGTAAAACCATTCTGAAGGAAAATTCCCAAAACATTTCTATTCAAAGCATTAAGTGTAAGAAAACAGTTTTCCATCACATTGACATCAAAACAACATTCTCTTGGAGATTAGAAAGACACATCCAATCGGTCTGCCTTATTTTTGCTGTTCACTGTAAGGTTATAGGAGTTATTTCTGCAGTCAGAAAGGAAATAGGGTTCTGTGTGGATGTAAGGGTCAGCTCCCATGGATCAAAAAGACTGAAAGCACAGTCTCTTCTGCATTTACATATCAATAGGAATCTTGTCAAGATCAAATATACTACAATCTTTAAAATTTTCCAGGAGTTTACAGAAAATGTGCCCTTCAACTTAATTGGGCAGGTACACCAAGTAACTATTAGTAATAGAATAAGCAACATGAACAATTGCAAAAAAGAGAGAGGGGAAGGGACAGACCAACAGGAACTATACAATACTGATGACGATCTTACACAGGATAAAGTAGATTTTGAACATGAAGCAGAGCCCTAATATAGTCACTGCAAGTTAACTGAATGAATGCAGATGCTGGTATAAAATGAGTCTCGTTAATTTGGCTATCTAAAAGATAATGACTCAAATTATTATAGGGAAAGAGGAAGAAAGTGTCAGACTATACACAAAGCTAAAATAATGGGATTACTATAATGTCAACTCCTTGGAGATCTATTACAAATAGACCAGTTCCTTAAGCAAATGACTATGCTGCATGTTTCAGTGTCGTGTAGAAAGGGATAATGGTAAAATATCATCTCAAATTTTTCAGAAATTGCTGAGATGACTTACTATATTTGACAGCTGTATTGAGAGTGGTTGAGAGCCACTGACTTGGAGGGATTTAGGAGAACAAGTCACACTAAGAGGCACAAAGATTTGTGCTCCTAAATCCCTTTGGTACTTTTGATAATTTCCCCATAACTGTGCAGCTGTCCGCATACATAACAACTGGCGGTAAATTTAAAAAATATATAACATGAGTTCTGTGTGATAATTACAGGAAAAAATGATAAATATGTTGGATAGAATTAACAACCATACAATGAAGGGTCTTTGTAAGAAAAGCAAAAGTCTGCAAAGAAATAGGTAAATGAGTACAGACTGTACTTCATACCTTCAGGCCATCTATTTTAAATGCAATCAAAAACTGACACAGTTAACTTTTCTACACAGTATGCTAATGCTATATCATAATTCAGAACTAAAGCAGGATTAATGATGGAGTAAGCAATACACATGCAGTACATTTTAGAAATGTCAGTGGGAAGTATAAAACCTGCTTTTCCTTACTGCACAAATCCTTGGTTTATGAATAAAATGAGTCTATATAGATGCAAAGAAGACAGAAATATGACAGACAAAAAGGAATAACAAGCCATGTTTTCATTTGATAATTTCTTTGGCTTTACAGTCCAAAACAAATGTTGTAACAGAAACATTTTTTGATTCCATTCTAGTTTTTGAAAATCTTTAATCTTCATTACAGCCTACTGATTCAGTTTCATTTGAAAAAGAATTAGCCACTTATTGTTGTATCAGGACTTTGAAATTTCATATGTGCTATTATGGAAAATAAAGTCTGCCTAGGGCAGACTGTGTGACTAAGTGTATCGTTCGTGCTTGCTTTTCATCTCTGAAACTGCTATTCCAATCCAGCCCCGACCTCAATGATAAAAAAAAAATCTTTCAAATCTGATCACTTATAAAAGGCAATAAAATAAATAAATAAATGAATGAATTTGCTGGGCCTGTATCTAAGATAAAATGCAAATCACAAAAGTAATTCAGTGGTCAAAGATCTGCCCTGTTAAATTCTAAGCCTGGAAGTAGAAGATAGAATATGAAATATTTTTGTATTAAAAAAATGTTGAAAATTAGACTTCAAAAGCAGCTGTTTGCATTGGTCCACTGGCACAAAACAGCTATATAGTCAGCTATTTTCCCTAAAATTGGAGAGTTTGTGGTTTGCAAAAGGTCTGCTATGTCAGTCATATGCCTTTCCCAGCACAAAGGCGGTAGTAAGGAGCGGTATGCTGCCCCAAAGTTCCTGGTTCCTGAAAGAACCTCTTGGTGGTCTATAGTGGTAGGTACAATTGAGGGTAGCCTTGAGGCTCCTCTTGCACAAGCAGCTAAACCTTTCCATAGTGGTCACAGGACTGGGTAGACATGAAGGTGATTTAAAGCCACATTTTCCTCAAATATTTTAAGATTTGGCTGTTCGGAAACAAATCCTTTTATATTGGCAAAAAGTCAAGCAAATCCTCCTCTTTTTATCAATGAAATAATATGCAGTTTATAAACCCCAATGTTAAACGGATTTTCCCATCAGAATCTGTTTATAGAATCATGTATCTTCGTGATGTGTCATTTTACAGGGCTCCCACAAATAAATTGCATGGGATTGTGTTCATTAAAATGTTTGCTGTTGGAAATGATTACAAGCAGATATTCTATTTTTCTTTTGTCAGCTAACATTATTTGACATTATCTTCTGGCAACCCTACAAATAACTCAGGTAGCCTATCCTCTGTACATATCGATCAGCAAATATTTAAAAAGTATACATAGCAGATAACTCTAGAGTGAAGAAAAGGATATAATTTATTTCAAGGTCTTCACTAGTAGTGTTAGGTCAAGGAGGAAAAATAATTATTCTCCAAAGAGAGTTCATGTCATACCCAGGATTCTAATGAGAAAAAGTCATAGTGAAAAAAAAAATTAAATTTAAAATAAGGATAACACATTAGATGAACTAAGAAATCCATTCCTCCTTAAAGATTGAATTTGTATTGAAATATATTTTTCTCTTTCAGTTTTCATCTTATGTTTTTTTTCTTTTTTAAGTATTTTACACTTCCCGATCATTATTTTCACTAAAAGGGGATAATCTAACTTTGTATATATAGCGACAAAACTCTTTCTCTACTTTGGTGTCTCCACAGGTAGGTAATGGTAGGTTTGGGCTTTGATTCACCTCTTAGTATTCTTTCGCCCTCCAGTAGTGGGGGAGGGAAATACAGCCTCTGTAAGATGCCACTCCCTGTTGGCTCCCAGTCCTATCTCTGGGTCTCAGAGGCCCTTGCCTGTTCACTGGGGCTCTTGCCCCTCCTGTGAATGGCCAGTAGGGTTGGGTGAGGGGGTGCGGGGGCAGACCCACCATCAACTCTGGAACCCAAGCCAGGGACCCTATGAGTAGCAGCCTTACACTGTGTCTTCATTCCTGTGCCTGTTGACTTAATGGCTCTATCCTAATTGGTCAGAGGTCCTTCCTGGCCTCCTTGACACAGAAGGGTCTTGAACCCTGGAAGCCCCATTGGGCATAGTAGTGCCCAAACCAAATTTGATATGTCCAGTTCTATTTTTCCCTTCTGAAAGGCTTTCTCTAAGTCCCCAGGCCTGGGCAAGGTCCTTTGCCCTCTTCAGGCAAGGCTTTTCACTTCCTCAGTTTCTATACCTGCAGGGTTCTCTCCTACCAGCATTCTGCTCCTTCTGCTAAACTCTCCTGGCTCCTGACAGCATCTTGCCTGCTCAAACACTCTGGTAGCAATCCTCACGTTCATAACTCCAGCCACACCCTTTCTCTGGAGGGGAGGCTTTTAACAAGTCCTGAGTGGGGCCTTTATTAGCTCCAAGTGTGTTAATTAACCTGAACTAAACCCTGCTCAACTACAAGGGCAAGAGGGACTTGCTGAGCCGATGTTGATATCTTCTAGCATTCTTCGGAAACCATTTGGACAGGGAAGCTTGACCCTGTCACAATATATAATACAAATACATATTTAATTTTAGATTTGTTAATGATTATTAATGCCATTCCAAGTGAAACATTATTGAATAATACATGGACATTAACTATAAAGAAAGCAGAAATGCATATTTGATCTGTTAGTGCATTCCCCTTTCAAAACCTGAATTACTATAGTGTAATAAGCCTACATTTCACAGTGAAGGGGGAAGAATATGTCTTTATGAATATGTATTGCATAATTTTCTCTTCTGTTACTTATTGTATAATAAGTCCCATGTGTTATTCCTGCCACAGAAAGACTCTGATGAGCCTTGAATTCACTTGTTCTAAATTACAATCTCATTTATTATGAACCAACCATAGAAAAATAACTTCTCATGTTCAAGCACCAAGTTTCTTGTACTAGCGGTCAAAATATGTAGAAAAGCCAGAATGGAAAAACAAAATACTTAGAAGCATACAATGCCATAGTAATGGCTCAATAGCTTTTTTTTTTTCCCCAGTTCTGTGAACAGTATTAATTTTAATAACATTCTAAGACAGGTACAAAAATATTCATTCCTTTTTGATGCATAATTCAGTTCATCCTACTGCATCTCTTGCGGATTGCAAAACTAATAAGTACCTGTTTTGTTATACATAAGTATGTTATATAGACTTGTAACCACAAACATGGTAAAGACCAAGTCAATTTTGGTGCAGATGCAAGCGAAGTTCATTTAAAAATCCTGGCAATATACAGAATAAGACACTTAAATGTTAAATGTCTCCTGAAATAAGGAGACACTTGTGTGTGTTAAGGAGAATACTGGCAAAAATACATATCGTGTATGAGTTTATTTTTTTCCTGAGGACACAGTGTATTAAATCCTCAGGTTAGATACAAATATCAACTTTAAAACTATTGTAATGTCAATAAAAGCTATAGAAATACAGCATTGTTCTTATTACTTGGTCAACAACAAAAGTTGCTGTTTCACAAGCCATTTTATTTCACTTTCAATGTTATGGAGACCACTAGAAACAATTCTATTACCACAGTAAGAATTTATTTTGCATAAACCCTTATATGTTGCCAAAGGGATTTAGGCATCCAATTCCCAAAATTGAAGTTAACAAGTAATGGGAACAGACCCCAAACTCCTTAGGGACTGCCAATCTCAATTTGAATTTCCTGCAGTTGTACTTTGAGCTAAATGAAATGTTTATTTTTTCTAGCTGTGTTTTTCTTTTCCGACAGAGTCCCACCGATATGTGATACATATCACATGTGTATCCCAGATATATGATACACGTATGTGACTTCCCAGATAATAAACATTACAAAATAAGATCAGAAAGAACAATGGATAATAAAGCATTTTCTTATTTTTCTTGGGATATGTGAGGGAATACTACAGGATCATGACAGGGTAAGACTTAGTGAGATATAATGAAATGATACAAAAAATTTAAGTCTTCAGATGAGTAAGTTTATTTGCATTGGGATTGGCTGAATTTGGAAGGCAACAGGGGAAAGTTTGGCTGAATAAATCTCAGTATGCAAATGATTCATGTAATATGACATCCACTCACAGCTATGGGCAACTAGTCTAGAAAAAAGCTTTCAAGCAGAAATAAAGAAAGATATAAAAGAAGAAAGTTAATGGTACATTTAGATAGTCCGGTTCTGAAGTATCAATCCACACTGTTTCCATCATCACATACAGAACCATAGAAAAATATACCATTTTCTGAAGAATAATGTGATATCCATGGAAGCCCTCAAACTTGAGAAAAACATTAGTACACTTTACCACATCCAAGAATGCACTCTGCTTTCCTCTCTAGTAAAGAAAACATTAAAAACACTGGACAACAAAGATTTTGCTTCCTGAATACTTTTGGGTGTATCTTATGGATTTTGGGCTGCTGATTACGAACATCACCATGAAATTTCCCTATCACGTACCGTTTTTTTGAAATCTCCTATATTTGTTATTTCAATTCATAATTTAAGTCTATTAAAATGTTGCCCACAATGTAAGATGAAAAGTTTTCTATCTTGTGTCCAAGCATGCCTGGGCATGCAGTGATACTGCACCTCATGCAGGCCACACAACATGCAGTGGGAATGCTAAGGCTTAGGCAGGCCGGATGCTGGCAGGACAGGTTTTAGAAAGGCTATAAAAGCATTTCACACACTCCGTTCTATGCATTGCGTTTATATCAGTTTGCATTCATGTTGATGCGCATGCTCTATGCGCATAGCATATTGTGTGTACTCACAATAATAAAATTCCAAAGGGGTAGCCGTGTTAGTCTATTGTAGAAAGACAACAGAGTGCTGTGGCACTTTTAAAGACTAACAGATTTATTTATTGCTCATGCGATAAATAAATCTGTTAGTCTTTAAAAGTGCAACAGCACTCTGTTGTCTTTCCACAATAATAAAGCAATTGTATTTTCAGGAGGATTCGTGATAGCAAAATGTCTCGCCAATGTCGCAACAGCCGCAATACGTTCTGTTACATTTGTGGCGAACATACGCTTAAACCTCAAAGATGGAGCATGACTGCACTTATTAAGAAAGCCTATGGGCTCTACTTTGGCTATAAAATTGGTGATCAGCCTCGGCTCCTTGCATTTGTTGCGCAACATGCGCTGTCGATCTTAGAGCTTGGCTCAGAGGTACTCGGAAGTCAATGCCGTTCGCTGTCCCGATGATATGCGAGAGCAGAAGGATCATGCGACAGACTGTTACTTCTGTCTGACAATGTGTCTGGGTTCTCTGCTAAAAACAAGAAATCCATTGAATACCCCAATCTCCCTTCAGCCATGAGACCTGTGCCGCATGACGACAGTCTTCCAGTACCGAAGCCACCAGAGACATGGAGCCTAGAGAAGGCAGACGAAGATGCCATGATGCACGAGCCAGGAATGAAAAACAACACTGATCCAAATTTTGAACCATTTACGTTGAGTGAGCCTCATCTGATAACTCAATCTGAGGTAAATGACCTGGTCAGGGACTTGGGTTTGTCAAAGGCAAAAGCAGAATTACTGGGTTCAAGACTGCAAGGATGGGGTCTGCTGTCACCAGGCACGAAAATTTCTGTCTTTTGCAGCCGCCAAGAAGATTTGACACAGTTCTTTGGTCAGGTTGATAATCTATGTTTCTGCACTGACATTGATGGACTGTTCACCACTTTGCGTTGCCAGCAAGACCCACAACAATGGCATCTTTTTATTGATTCATCAGTGTTGAGCCTGAAAGCTGTGTTGTTACACAACGGCAATGTCCAGCCTTCAATACCAATCGGCCATGCAGTACACATGAAAGAAACCTACGGAAATATGGACATTTTGTTGAAACACATACAGTACAGCAACTACAACTGGAACATCTGTGGTGATCTGAAAGTAGTTGCGCTGCTACTAGGAATGCAGCTCGGATACACCAAGTACTGTTGTTTCATTTGCGAATGGGACAGCCATGCTAAAGAGTCTCATTACATTAAAAAGGATTGGCCACTCCATAAGCAGTTGGTTCCAGGGCAGAAACGTGTGGCACATAAACCACTTGTAGACCCGACAAAGATATTTTTGCCTCCTCTTCACATAAAACTCAGACTGATGAAAAATTTTGTGAAAGCGATGAACAAGGAAGGTGAAGGATTTTGATATTTGAGACAGATGTTTCAGAGAATAACTGATGCCAAGATTAAGGAAGGCATTTTTGTTGGTCCACAAATCAAACAATCAATGACAGGCAGTTCGAAGAACTTCTAGTAGGGCCGGAGAAAATCGCATGGAAGGCATTCAAGGATGTTGTTGAAAATTTTCTTGGCAACTACAGAGCACCAAAGTATGTGCAGCTGGTTGACAACATGCTTAAAGCATACAAAACCATGAAGTGCAACATGTCACTAAAGATTCATTTTCTTCATTCGCATTTAGACTTCTTCCCTGCAAATCTTGGTGCAGTCAGTGACAAGCATGGTGAAAGGTTTCACCAGGACATTGCGATCATGGAAAAACGGTATCAGGGTAACTGGAATCCATCAATGCTGGCCGATTATTGTTGGACACTTAAACGAGAAGCCTCAGACACTGACTACAAACAAAAATCATCAACAAAACATTTTAAGCTCAGTTGAACTATTGCAAATTGTCAGCACCATTATGCGATTAAATGCATTACATTCAATAAAAGTCAATTTCTTGTTTCTCCAAATTCCTACGTGATACAAGTAGTCTGAAATTATATTTGTGTTCAGCTTCAAGCGGGCTATCATAATCACCAAAAATTTCTGAGGAAGCAACACTTTCAAAAAAATTTGTTGTCCAGTGAAATTAAGCCACACAAATAGAGCCATAGGGATGATTTTCCTTTCACTTATGGCAGGAAACATAAGTGGAGTCAGCCCCACAGAGTTTCAGTTATATACAGATCTTGATCCACTTGACAAATCATTCCCAGTAACAGAACAGTGAAACAATAGCTCATTAATATTATTTTGTGCTGGGGTTTCTTACCTCCACCAATCAAACGACAGTCTTATCAAACAGGAAGAAAAATGTTACCCTAGCTTTACTTTTGCAGATAATCTATGGGACTGATCATGGTTTAGTGATATATTAAATCGTTCCTCCAGGAACATTTTAAGAGACTAAATTTGTTTAAAACTTTGAAGTCTTGAACTCTTCTGGTCTCTATGGATGTCTAGAAACTTTGTATTTGCATTGTTCCCACATCAATCAACAGTAAAACTACCAATGAATCAATGTGAACAGTTAGGACATGCAGAGCACTTTTGAAAATCTGCCTATTGTGTGCTTGCAGACAACAGTTGCCTCATACCGGACACATTGAAAGAACATGATTTGGGGTGCATTAAATCTGGTACTTACAGAATTAAAACAGAGCATGTTTGTTTTGTTTTGGTTTTCTAAGAATTTTGAGAAAAGAAGCTAGAGTAACTGTAATACAGAACTACATTTCTGAGATTTTCTATTGCAAAATTTTCATCATTCCTAATGCATGTTTTTTAAACAGTAAAGGGCAACTATTTAAGATGCAGCTGCAGGTAACTGTGAAATATCTCAGGGTTATCATTTTGTTTTCATGTTCTTTCCCTGTTAACTGATGGGTAAAAGACCTCAAGGTTTCAACAAAACTGTTGCATGCCAGACAGCTTCAATGTGAAATGTGTGGAGATGCTATTACTTCGTATACCCAAACATGGTGACAGCCTTCTTTTTGGCCTGGCAGAAAACCACCACTTATATAAAGAGAAAGGTTTTGAGAAGTAGAAAGTCATGTTCAGCACATTTCACATCCATTATAGTTTCTCATGCCCCATTACTACACTTCTTCCAGGTAATTCCTTTAAGCTGTATATTACAGGGATAAAACAAGTGCAGAAATTATTTCCTAAGAAGCAATCCCTGTCTTGATACACGTGTAACTCCATTAGAATAATGGGGAGAATAGGGCATTAAACTGTAAAAGAACATTGTTTTGGTATGTTTTTAATGAGTACAGACAGCTATTAGCAGGATGCCTTTGCTTTCAAAAAACATTTCTGACATTGTTAGACTGATGTTTTTCTTTTTTTAATGTCATGGCTTAGTGAAGAATTTATTTCAACTAATCTGGGAGAACACAACACAAGTATCAAACAATTACGCTGCAACTTGTTTATTTTTTTTAAAAAAGTTGGATAATCAATTATTGTATTTGTTTTTAAAGAGACCTTTCATAATTTTAATAAATTTGGATGATGGCAGAGAAAAGAGTTCTGTTGCTTTGCTGTTATCAAACCTGCAGGGATAAACTTCAAAGACACCTGAAACACTGAAATATATCTCTTTTTAATAAAATGAATTTTTAAAAGTTTTCAAAGTAGCACAGTTTAAGAGTATCTTCTCTTTTGCACACATTTCCTCCCACCTATTATATCAGATACAGGACTAAGAAATTAAATGTCTGATGTGATACAAGTAAAACATGAGATAATTAAAACCTCTATCTTGTATGACATAATATAAGGAAACAAGTATTCTACCTCATTGGAGGTTATTTTCTCACTAGTGAAAATCAATTTTATGTTTTCTATTAAGTAGTAGACATGCACACACGCACGCATCTACACACACCTCCACATATTACCACTGAATATGAACACACGGTGGTCAAAAGAAGCAATGTCCTTACCTAAATCTCTGATTTGGGCAAAACTCATTATTTTACTGGGAGTTTGTTCTGAGAAAGGTGTATAGGATTTCGTCCTATGATTTAAATTGTGCAATTCCACATCAGGCAAGATCAAATTCCACTCCAGTCAACCCAAGTGGGGTTCCATGGAAATAACCGAAGGTGGCTTTGGTTGAAACTCTTCACCCACAGGCAAATTTTCAAAGAACCTCCTCCGAGTGATTTGCTGAGCCTCTGATCACTTAGTATTGGGCACTCACAGGATAAGGATAATTTTTAAAGTAGAAAGAGGGCAGTGCATGCTCTTTGAAGATGTGAATTTAGTAATGAGTATATGCTCAAACTCACTGTGCTTCTAGTCACTGAGATCTTCAAAACTTCATTGGCTATATGGCGCAATGCTTTCTGTTACCAATGCCCACTGCCAAGGTCATGCAAAGGATGTCAACAGGGTTTTCGTGGGTCACCACTGGCCTGCTGGAACAGTATGATTACCTCATCAGCACACAAATAGAAAGAAAACCCACACATAAATGAGGAGGGTGAATGAGTAAGTCATGTAAAAAAACCAAACAAGAGTCTTGTGGCACTTTTAAAGACTAACAAATGTATTTATTACATGAGCTTTCCTGAGAGAGATCTCACTTTGTCAGATGCTTGAAAATGGAAAGAAAACAGTATAGGAAAGAGGATGAATGCAGTGAAGGAAGTGTAATCACAGGATTAGGTCAGATTACCTCAGCAAATCAAACAGGTTGTATTGATTCAAACTGAGAGAACAACAGAGACGGAGGCTGAGAGAGGAGACAATCTCTGTTTATAATGAGAAAGCCAGTTCATAAATGTATTCAAACCCGAATTAATGTTATCAAATTTGCATATAAATTCTAACTCTGAAATCTCTCTTTGAAGCCTTGACCTAGAATAAACCTGTTTAAGGATAGCCATAGATGAGTCCATCACAGAGTGGCTGGGGAGATTAAAATGATTAAAATCTGGAAAGATTACTTATTATTTATTGTTTTACTATTTCATTCATGGTCATTCATTAGTCTGGTAAGCACTTTTGCTTTTCTATTTAATAAATATTAAATAAAAAGCGTTACAGATTTTTTTTTATACAGTTTAAATAAATATCAGGACTATTGAGTCAAGTTACTGTTGAAGATGTTCTTTTGAACACCCAACTTTCTGACCATTAATTTGCTATGTAATTTGTTTTATCCGGAGAAACCCGAGGCAAAATCATATGATGATCTTGTGGAAGTTCTAGGAGCACATTTTCCCCCAAAACCATTGGTAATAGCAGAAAGATACTGGTTCTATCACAGGAATCAAGGTGAAGGTGAATCCATTGCACAATTCGTAGCAGTTCTAAGGGAGCTGGAGGAACACTGCGATTTCAAGAACATGTTGGATGAAATGCTACGTGATAGGCTAGTGTGTGTCCTGCACTGTGAATCAACAACGAAACGCCTGCTAACCAAAGCTCAGCTTACCTTGCAGAAAGCCATCGATATTGCAGTCTCTATGGAACAGGCCATGCAGGAGATGCAACTAATCAGGGCGAATGCAGGGATCCATAAGGTATCCAAAGAACCTACCATTCAGTCCCTGGGAAGGCGGGAATGTCACCGGTGTGGAAAAATGGGTCAGCATGCATCAGAGTGCTGATGTAAGGAACTACTGTGTTGAGAATGTGGCAAAAAAGGACAAGATGAACTTGCTTGCAAACAAAAGTGGACTGAAGCCTATGATGTTGCGTTCAACAAAGCTAAACTCTCATTGAGTAACTCAAGGGTTCTGACGCACTTTGATCCATCCTTACCCCTACAACTAGCCTGCGACGCCTCCCCTTATGGAGTTGGGGCTGTGCTGTCCCACATTATGCCTTCAGGAGAAGAAAGGCCCACCGCTTATGCTTCACGCACTTTGACCAAGGCAGAGACTAATTATGCCCAAATTGAATGTGAGGTACTGGGAATTGTTTTTCATGTCCGGAAATTCCACCAGTACCTGTATGGAAAGAAATTCATGCTCCTCACTGACCTTCGACCCCTAACATCGATTTTGGGACCACACAAAGGCATTCCACCTTTGGCTGCTAGTTGTATGCAACAATGGGCACTGATACTTTCTGGATATACATATGAGATCAAGTATAGGAAATCCTCTTTGCATTACAACGCAGATGGTTTTTCAAGACTACTATTACCAGTACCTGGTCAAGATTTGGGCCAGGAAGGAATCTTTTACTTTGATCAGGTGGAAAACACACCTATCATGGCTACTCAAGTAAAGAGAGCAACACGCATTGACCCAGTATTGTCTTGAGTTATAGATCTTGTGATGCATGGAACATCATTGCCTGACTCTCAGGTCACACCTGACCTCCGCCCCTTATGTCTAGGTGGATGAAGTCATCAACCCCGTCTGGGTGTTTGTTGTGGGGCATGCATGTCATTATTTCGCCTTAATTAAGACCACATTTGTGGGAACAGCTCCATTCCAGTCACTGTGGCATAGTGCACATGAAAGAAATCACACGAAGCTATTTTTGGTGGCCGGGCTTGGACAGGGCCATCGAGGAGATGGCTAGAGCTTGCACCTCATGCCAGAGCATCTGGAATGCACCTCAGTTAGCACCTCTCCACCCGGGGGACTGGCCAGAAAGGCCATGGCAACGTATTCACGTTAATTTTGCTGGCCTATTCGAAGAATGTATGTTTTTAATTGCTGGTGATGCCCATTTCAAATGGCTGCAAGTCTCTGTAATGCAGTCCACTACTACGGAAAACACTATCCAAAACCTACGTGGCTTCGTTAGTCGTTATGGTCTCCCAGAGCAGCTGGTGAGCGACAATGGACTGCAATTCACTACCCAGGATTTTGAAAGTTTTATGAAGGCCAATGGGATACATCACATCAGGTCAGCACCATATCACCCTTCCACCAATGGACTCACTGAAAGAGTTGTAGAGACTATGAAGCAAGCTCTAAAATCGGCGAGGGGATGCGCACCCCTTCAGAAACCTCTGGACAACTTCTTGTTATCCTATAGAAACACTCCACAGGCCATGACTAAAGCATCTCCAGCTTTTCTTGTGTTGGGATGGCAGCCCTCTTGCTTTGATTTGTTGAAACCACAAGAAACACAACTGGTTCAACTCCAACAGCAGGACCAGGTCATCAGACGTGCACTGAGAATGAAGGACCTCACCGTCACAATTGGCCAGCCTGTCCTCGCTCGAAACTATGCTTCCAGAGCTGAATGGGTTCCAGCAATAGTTATCACCAAAACAGGACCTGTTTCCTACTCTATCCAGACAGTGGATGGCCTGTCTTGGTGGAGGCATGTTGATCAGTTGTTACCATGTCATACCTGTCCTTAGGGTACCTCTCAAACCTGTTGTGAAAGATATACCATTGAGTCACGATTCAGCGGCTCATGCCTTTCCTACTTCAGCCTCTTCTTCAATACCATCGGCCTCCACCCCAGCCCAACCGGACACAACATCTTCGCCAGAGCCTGCTACTTCTCCGGTACCTGTGGCCACACTGCCACCAATACCACCTTCAGGTGTGGGTCCACCAGAAATTCGTTGCAATCTACCTAGAGTGAGAAGGACTCCTACTCGACTGGATCTTTAGCTAGGGGTGACCTCTTCATCATGGGGCAGAATAATCCCTTGGGGGTTCGCCTGGAGATGGGGCAATCTATCCTCATCTCCCAGTTTAATGTTTATTCTTTGGAGGGGGTATTTTTTTTTGGGGGGGGGGAGCATTTTCATTTGAGGGGGAGAAATATGTGGTGTCAGGTTACTGGGACCATTGGGGTTGCCATAGTGATGGGAGGGTTGTTAAGGGCTCAGGTAAACTTGTGTGTCTGCTGGCAGTCCTTGCCAGATGTGCTGAATAAAGCTCAATAAGGGAACTCTGAAGCCTGCTATGTCTATTGATCATTATTTAATCTTAATACATGACAACAAGTAGTAAACATGTTGTAATGTAGTTTCCCTGCATTTTATATGAACCTCTCACTGCAGAAAACAATGCATTGTTATCAGGGCCGTCCTGGGGAGGGGTGGTGGTGCGATCGCCCTGAACCCCGCGGTTACGTGGATGCTGCCCCACCACTGCCTCACTTTGGCCCTCTCCCTCTCTCAAAGGCAGTGGGGTGGGCTGGAGTGCAAAGCTCAGCCACTGGGCTGGTCCTCCCCACCCCCAGGGTGGAGCAGGCAGGCCGAGGGGAGGAGCAGGAAAGCAGAGCCTGGCCTCTTTGGGCCAGCCCACCTGCCTCTCCCTCAGCGTGCAGGAGTGGAGTGGGCAGGGGCCCACACAGGCTGATTGGCCCTGCCCCCCCCCCACATAGGGATGGCCCTGATTGTTATAACTGTGATTTCCTGCTCAGCAGAGCATAATGCTCTTCAGCTATCATCTTTGTATTTCAATTTCTTCATTGAACCAAAACTTTCTCCTTGTAATTTAATGTGATGATGGAAAACCTTGCAATATTAAAGCATCAGTGTTATGGAATCTTGTTCATGTTTTGGTGGTCATTTGATTGCAAGATTTATGGAATAGATATAAGAGTTCTATGCAGTAATTCCTAGAGAAGGTATTTTTAGGCAAGTTATCACAGGACAGAGTTGAATACTGCAGGAACAGTATTCAGAAAGTTATTCAGATTTTGAAAGGGTGTTTTGTTCAACCATATTCATTATCTCATTTAGTCGCTATTTGCAAATATTAACATGAACATGTTAGTTCATATGGATATTTGGAAAAGAGGCATTCTTCATTGCTGTACGTGAACAAGAGTGCTTTTATGTGAACATGGGCATTCTTTAGTTATTATATTCTATTTGTTATTGACAATAATTTTTTGCACAGATGTATGGAAAGGACCATTAAAACACATCCTTACTGAATCAGTAAGCAAATTCTTGCTGGGGATATATTTTTACTTCCCAACAACAGGAACAGAAGTCAGTGCACACAGAGTTGGGGTAAATGACCACAAAGGTAAGTAGTTACTAAAGAGGATTCCTTGACTAAAACATGCTTTAAAAGATTATCTGTTTCATTACATGTAGGATTTGAGGAAAATGTTCTAGGGTAGCAAGGTTACACTTAAGAAATTGCATATTACACTTAAGAAATGGATAAGATACTAAATGAAACTCTGTAGGTTAAAGTAGTTTTATCCTGAGTTAATAGCCAGAGATGATATGGTGAACAATTACAAAAGGGTTAAAATAAAACATAAAATGTGTACATTGTTGAAAATGTATGTATAGGGTGACACAAAGGAGAACAATCAAATTTAGAAATCATAATATCCCTAAAAATTCCATACCCATATAAAGAAAAAATCCACTGTGTTCCTTTTTATTTCTCCTCCTGTCCATCCATAGGATAATACTGGACAACAAAAATATTGCTTTTCATCTGTGTCGCATGCTTTGTCTCAGGCCAAAGATGAATTATTTTAGGATGTTTGGAAAAAGAGTGATTTAACTATTTTCAAGCCATTAGAATGTAAAACATAGCTAGCTTTATCTTGCTATCTACATATACTACACACAGATGGGTGATATTATCATCTTTATTATCTTCCAAGTCATTTTTAAAAATGCGATGAAATACTAGGAGTGAAATTCCCATCTTCTTGACTGCTTTTCTTAACTATGGGGCAGGGTAGGCAAGTGCCCCAGACCCCATCCTAGGGGAGGGCCCCACGCCGGCTGACTGGCTGGAGGCAGGTGGGGGACCAGCAGTGGTGCTGGGGGACAGGTGGAGGCTGGGGAGAGGTGACGGGAGCCCCTGGCGGTGATACGTGAGGAGAGGGGTGGGAGGGCTGCTGGTGAGCAGGCATGGTCTGGGAAGAGGTGTGGGGGTTTGCCGGTGATGCCAGGGGGCAGGCACAGCTTGAGGAGAGGCGCAGGGGGAGCCCCATACTTGACTTTGCCCAGGGCTTCAGATTCACTAAGACCACTCCTAAGCATCCGTAACATGAACTGAGAAAATGTCTCATTTTGCAAAGAGAGTCTCATGTTGTGAAGTTAACTGCTTTGTGTGATCAAGTCTACCAGAAAGGGTATAATTCACATTAACTTTAATGGTGGTGGCTTTTTTTCATTTTAAATGTATCATGCATGATGTCAACGTGACTTATTTTAATGGTCTTCACTTTCATAAAACATCCTTTATATCTGGGACTAGATCTCTTCCTGTAGAACCTGATATCAACAGACATATCACCAGGCTCCATATAAATTTTGATTAAAAGATGAGGATTCACATATAGATCCATGCGACATCCAACTGCAAAAACTGGGACTGAAATATCCAAGATGGATGGGTTCTATTGAGTCACAAATAAAATGTCAGGAAAACTGATGTTTTACTTGGTTCTCTTTCCCCAGAGAATTCTATTATATTGACACTTAATTTGTACTGTAACCATGACAAATTCAGACTCTTCTTAGAGCATTACAACAGTCACCCCAGGTCTGAACTCTAAAAATGAGAGTTACCAGCCTCTTTAGGAACTAACCATGCTCTACAACCCACGAGTCTTCACTGACAGATGATCGTACTTTATCAGTTTTTAGAGACTCTGAAGTTAGTCAGAGTAATTTTTCCGAATTCCTTATCTTCTCTCTAAATCTTTTTGCTGATTTAAGCAAATTGGTATTCTCTTTAAATTACATTTCCACTATGCTAACAATAAATAACGATTAGGAGGTATATAAAGGCCTTCTCATAAGGAAATACAAAATTATTGCATTTTAACAACTGTTATATATACTATTTAAACAATACTGGAAGTAGCAGCCACATTATAAACTCTAGGGAGATTTATACTGCATACAACCAGCAATGTGACCTGAACAAAGATGTGTTGCATCACAGATACTGATGTAAGTGGTCGGGAACGTACAGGTAAAGCAGACTAGTTTGGAAAGGCTTAATCTAAGGCTCATTAGGTGAGTGGGAAGGTTCCCACTGACTTCAATATTTACTGCAGTGGGGAAAGCTATTGTGTTTACTGTCTGGTGTATGTTGCTCCAGGCAGAGGGGAGATTTTGATGAGGAAAGAATTGATGAATCCATTATGGTAAGTGCCTAGAATATCAATTTTATGTTTGCTTTGCCAGTTGTTGAAGAAATATATCAGTACTAACAACCCAAAACATTCAGAAGTATTCTCCCCATATCAAATGAATTCAGAAGTTGGGGCTTTACAACCACCACCAAATGCAATGATCAACATAATAAAATAATGAAAGTTGGCAAGACTGGACTGTGCACAAAAGTCTGGGAAGTTGTAAGCAAACTAAGAATTCAGGAGATATTAATTTAGATATTCCTTAGACCCATGCAGCCCTGCACCTCTTCATGGGGATTTGGAGAAATACAATGCTCTGGAGGCAGTCAACCCCTCTATCTTTTATGAATGAATGAAGTCCCTCAGTGTACCTATTTGAGAAGGATTACTTGAGCCTCTGTTTGTAAAAACTGAGTGAAGATGGACCTTTGGATTTGAGTCCAAGATTGTCAATTAAGAACTCTCTATCCTGCAAACAAACAAAAAAACACAAAGCAGAATTCTTTGTACTCAACTCATCTCCTCAGAAAAATCCTGAGTAAAAAGGTAGCTTTGTAGCATAATCTGCAGTTCAACAAATTTGATTGTTGTACCAAAGGCAAGGAAAATATTCCAGAATTTAGATTCCTCATTTGAGAAGAACTTCCTTTGAGACTTACAGCTCTGTAACTCAAATATTCTTGATCTCAGCTGCTGAATTAAAGAGAGAGGTTGTCCATAGGATACTAGACTCTAAACCCACAGAGAAAAAGTAACACTAAGTTGCACAACAGTAGGAATAGTAAGATGGCTGGAAGCCTTTTTTTTCAGATACAAGCTCTTGAACATTCCATGGTAATTTAGAAGATGAATCTAAACAGCCAGAATAAAAAAACACCATAAATATATTAGCTATGTTAACTTATTAAATCTTAATAGGGAATCAAAAATTGAGCATGATTTTCAGACAATTATGCTAACATATGTGTTAGAACAAATGGAGATTTTTATAAACATCCTCTGAGTTACGCATATATTCTGTCTTTATAATTAGTCACATCCTGGTAAGAAGGAAAATGCTTGCAAAACTGTTTCACAGAGAAGGAATATCTGTTCTGATTGTCGTGCTTCTGTAAAAGAAAACTAATCCAAAACAGACAAGAAGAATTGAAATGCTGCCATATTAAAATCTTAAAATCAAGTTAGCAGTTAAGTACCCTTGTTGACTAATAGCAGGTTCCATGTGCAAGTTCATTCAGAGAATGGATGATAGAAGGTGATTATGAATACAATTAGGCCATTTTCTGCAGAACACCAGATACTTAACTCTAGAAAAAAAGATGCCTCAGTCCAGTCTCATTAGCATTTTTCCTACATTATTGACAAGGAAGGGCATCAGGACAAAAGTGGTCCTCTTCACACATTTTATTCTATTAAACAGGAAAGACAACTGTCCGAAAAGTTCTAATACCTCCAGTGGAAAATTAATATTTACATCAATTGTATGACTGTATCAAATATAATGAAGGTGTTAATTTGGATAAAGACCCACCCAAAATGACACTGTGAACTAATGGAACATTTGTTGTCTAGAGCAAAACCAGTGAATACCTCTTTGGGTTCACAGTAAAGGAGAAACCTCGATGCAAACATATTCAATAAATACACTTCTGGAAAGCATGACAGTGCTTTGTTTGTTGAATCTAAAAAAACAAGGACCAATCTAAGTGACCTAAATCAGATAAGACTCCCAATGAAGACTTGCCTGAATAAAATAAGTAAAACCTACTAAGTTTGGGCCAAAGAGCTAAATCCTCTGGGTAACTGGATATAAAAAATATCATACATAAGAATATTTCATTATCCATTTATTAACCTAATACACTACATCACTTAACATATCGCTAGTTATTTGGAATAATATTTACTTGTACAACAATAGATGTACTTTTATTACCAGTTATGTTTAGAAGCATGGCATAAAGGAACGTGTTTTAGAAATAGTGGTATATTTATTTTTTTTATAATGGAGTTTTGATTGGTCTTGGTTCAATTACAATAATTCCAATACAGGTGAAATATCTCATACTGAGAATCAAAGATAGAAAGAAAAAGAGAATGGATTGGCATCAGGCCTGTTCATTCTGGGCGTATTTATATTGGCTTCTGTCTGAATGTCATATTTATTTTTCTAGTTCAATCCACACCTGTGGCCTTTTGGGCCTAAATTTATTGACAGATGCACTGGACTCTAGACTATTTACCATTGTATTCTCTGTGTGTTTGTTTACATATCTATGCCGTGGGATGTTGTGGCAACTGCCCAATGGCCTAATTTTTAGCACAGAATTCATTTCTGCCTTAAGTATTCATCCTAGGAGCCAAATATTTAAAAAGGATGGACAAACCATTGTGTATGACCCAATCACAAGTTGCTGACTTTCTTCAATGTTATTATTGATGATCAGTCAGTGACTTCTACAGCTAAATTTGGGAACTTATTATTGGAAGAGCAGGCATGCCAAAACAACAGGATGTGTAAGTGAGTAAAGAACTGAAATGTAGTATACATGTACACCAATACTACCTAGTAGCAGAAAATAAGGAAATAAATCAAATAATTAAAAAATGCTTTAAATCACATATATATACTTATGTCCTATTTTATAGTCTGAATCAACATAACTCCTTATTTCTGCTTTTGAACTCCTGATAATAAAATAACTGGGATATTTATTGAGCTACTCAGTGATCATTTGTGGACAACATGTCCATTTACTGAGCCTGGATTTGAAGAAACAAGAAGTAGCTAGTGTATCAAAGTATGGAAGTAATTTTACTGTACACACAAAGCCACATCACTGGAGCAGACAAAAATGTAAAACTTCTGACAAATACCTGGTGCAGAAAGGCCTTGAAATTAACTCTGCAGTTTTGAAATAAAATGCTGCATGCATGGCAGCCAAAGTACTTCCTTTGGGGGGAAAGAAAGGAATTTGGTCTAATTACTTAATCTGGTACTGCTCACTAGGAATAGTGTTTCTGTCCTGAGCCCCTGTGTCTGAGAACAAATAAGGAGTCCTGTGGCACTTTTAAAGACTAAAACGTTTATTTGTATGAGGGGATTTTAAAGAGGGGGTTTTAGACACAACGTAATCAATGCAGGAAATATGAGTGCAAATATCAGGTATCATCCTGAGTAAATGACTCACCTAAGCATATTCTGAGACAGCACAGAAATACATTTATTTATTAATTCTGGAAACATGTTAATCTTTGGAGTTTTATCAGTAGAAGTTGTATTACCATTGAATTTACTATACTTGATACTGTCCTACCTTGTCATAATCAAAACAAATTCCAATCAGGTAGCCATTAGTATAGTTCAGCAAAATAACAAGGAGTCCTGTGGCACTTTTAAAGACTAACAAATAGATTTATCGCATCAGCTTTCCTGGGAGAAAATCCCAATACGTCAGATGCTTGAAGATGGGGAACTTACTAAACTTTCTTTGTATGATATAACTCTGAGGCAAAGTGGAAAGAGGTAAGACTGATCAAAAAATGAACTTATAAGGAAGCTGAGGTGTGAAGTGTGGAAGTAACACAAATAACAAGAAAACTAGTGGATATGGACTAGGATCCAAGAGAGCTGAGCAGTATTCCTACATCAGCCTCTGAAGTTGCTGTCTGACTGCAGGCATCTGACTTTGCCTTTCTGTCTATGCCTCAGTTTCTCCATTTCTAACATGAGGATAATTATATTCAGCATGCTTTGTAAAACATTTTGTAGCCTATAGATGAAAGGAGCTATAAAGTCGCTATGGTGTTCTTTGCCTGATTGTATTATTAAAGCACAAAACAAAGTCATTTTGATTTCAAAGTGTGAGCACTGTTATGAGTGAAAGTTCTCCCAGAGGGACAATGATTAAGAGCATGCCCAAGAAGATCAACAGTCTTGTCTGACAAACAACTGCATCTAGTGCTGATAAACTTCTAAAGGATCAAAGAGTGGAGTTAGACCATCCAAAGGTTTGCTTCCAATTCTAGTTTTATCCAAAGCAGCCTTACTTAGAAGCTTTATTATTGAAGAGAATTGAGGTTCAACGTTTTTCCTCTTGATCTCTGTAGAACTAGATGTTCTTTTGTTCTTTATGTTTGCAACTTGTTACAATAACACAGTATGTACTGAAGTTTTGTACTGTATTATTGTTCTGCTCTCAGCTTGTATTGGTTTTTGCAGAGATTACCACTGCTTTTTTGTGCACACCCAAAGGAGCGCTAAAGCAAAAATACCCATAATGTCCCTTCAGATTTTCTGTTTGCAATCCTAAAACAGAAGTATGGCTTTCCTATGTTCATTAAATAAAAAGGTTGCAGGTTAGTATCTTTGAACTGATGCTCATTCACTGAGTGCAAACACAGATTCTCTTTCAATTCCTTACCCAGAGAGGCTGGCAATAGGATTGGTACAATAAACTTCAGAAAATACTTCGAAGTCTGCAAACATCTTTCAGTGTAACAAAATGAATTGGTGGTACCATAGGTTTAACAAGTACTCCCTCTCTGGTGCCATCTGAGCTGCTGTAATAACTTTTGTGAGTGGTAAAATTTTTTACAAAAACTCCTACCATAAAAATCAACTAATTAAGCTACACATTTGTTGTAAGACCCTTTTATCTTCTGCTGAAGCCTGTTACAAATTTCACAAGACACTGGAATATCTCTGAAGGATCTGCCTAGGCAGCAAACAAACTCCTTGAGAGATGTTTGAGCTTTATGAAATCACTGTCTTGATCTTTCCCCTCTCAGAAAGCTGTTTTAAGATATAATTTCCTACAAAGTGGAGAGTACTCGAAAAATACAAGTGTTCAAAATTACATTTACTTTTATTCCACTGAAGACCCTGCAAGTTATAAGAGTAAGAAGTATTATTTTGAAAATATGGCTTTTCTTATTATTATTATTTCCTTTACTTTGTCTGGCTTAGCCAAAATATAAATTCATTTCAGGTCAAACTGTAGATCTACTAATTATCAGGATCTTCACCCAAAAATATGTACATGATCATCATGTAATCAATCTATGAGGAACTCCATTAACTGTCTAAGAGAGGTAACAGATACGCTGACAGATTCTGCCACACTTTATGCTTATTTTAGTGGACTACTTGCAGAGTAATATATTACTCAGTGTAAGTATGGGCAGCAAATGTCTATATAGATCAATACAAGAAAGTGACCACACGCACCGTCTAATTCTTCTGCTCTACTCTGCACTGATTAGGCCTCAACTGGAGTATTGTGTCCAGTCAGGTAGGACATGCTAAGTCGATCCAGCAATTGACTCAGTAAAACCACCCTCTCAAGTGGCACAGTGCAGTGAAGGGAAGTTAGGAAGGTGGCGGGAGCTGCGCAAACTATGCAGAATAGCTTGGATAACTCCTGTCGACTGCAGCTGAATTTTCCCAGCAGTGTAAACCAGGCTTAAGTTTTAATAATAGATCAAGCTTCAGACACTAAGTGTGGAATTTTTTAAAAAAAGCTTCAAGTGTTGGACACCCTTATGCACCTTTGAAATCTCAGGCTCTGTTTACATATGTCATACTTTATATAATCTTTCTTGCATTTTATGTTGATTTCCCATATATTAGTACTTTTGTGTTTTGCAAGGAATTCAGGCCTTGATTTTTCATTCCATCTGAGCAGGATGCAATGGAAAAGATGTGGCCATAGGAAGTCCATTGTGGTTCCTGAATTCAGGACTGCATAACTGTGGTGCAATTTAGGAAGGCTTTAAGGCCTTGCACAGGGGATGGTTGGATGTACTGCAGCACTGATTTAAGGCCAGTTTGAGCTGCTTGTGAAGACTGAAAAATCCAGCTCTCAAATTTTCTGAGGGTATGAGATCAATTTGGGAAGCACCACAAATGTACCATTTCAAACTCAGAAAAGGAAGGAAATGAGCAAAGCAGAATGTTTCCTGCAAGTCTTTCTTTCATGCTTCTCAGATTGAAACTGTATTTTTAAAAAGCAGAGATTTTTATTCATTTAAAAATGAGTTATGTGATGATTACCTAAAGGAGTATTAAAAAAATATATGCAGGATAATTCCATCAAGGCTTTTTAAAATCCTATATGCAATTTGTCAGTCTTTTCAGGGGTTACAAATCTGAACTGCAATGGCAGAAACAACCATTTATATGCCATTATTCATTCCCAAGATTTATTCATAAGCACTGCTTTACATAGTTTTCAGAGAGAGTTAAGTATCTCAATTTTTATTCAGCACATATACTGTATGCACTAGTCACTGACTGGGTCACACACAACTTGCTCTTTTGTGCATTCTTGACTCATTTTGCAGTCTTATTTAAATGCAGTATTATTTATTGTAATGTATAGAAAATAGCCACAATCCAAGTTAATTTTTAAGACAAAATGAGAGGTAAATAGCTTTTATCATTACTTCCCACACAGTGTTATTATCTGCACAGGTGTGCCTAGAATCAGTCTCTTCACCTTTCCATTTCTAAAACAGCTCACAGCTTCTATTTAATTATGCAGATGCCAGTATTCTAAAATAATCTCAAAGAAGTAAGCCACTGAGAGGGACTGTGGTCACCATACAAACTGTATGGAATTTAGCAAGATGAATTTTTGCAGCCCCTTTATCGACTTCCAGAACCACCTACTGAGGTTCTAGCTACACCTTTCCTGGCACCACCAGATCCTTGCTCACCCCATCTATGACTCAAAAGGTTGCAAGACCTCCTTGCCAACCTCCTCCTGGAGTTGGCCAAGACAGCCATCCATCAAACGAGAAGAAGGAAGTTGGATGGGGCAGGGTTAGGGTTGGATGGATCAGTGGGCGCTGTCTCTAATACTTTTCCAGTTACCTGATTTTTACTCTCTGACCTTCATTCCCATCCATATTTTTTCATTTGCTCTATCCTGTAATTAATTGTGGCCTGGGTTCCCCAGACTCTACCCTTTGGTTGAGGGGCAGGACTGTCAGCTATAGTTAGGTTTAGACCTGCTGTCTCCCAGGCCCATAATAGGTACTAGAGCAGGCTGGATATTTTCTGTCACAAAACGCTGATTAGTTGGAGACAAAAATTTCACAGAAAGGTGTCTATGTTGATGAACCTTCTAGTGGTTTTGAAACTTGCCTGGCAGGCAGATGTCACAGTGCAACTGGCCCCTGGAAGAAAGGGAGGGCACTTAGGGTTATAACCTACTGCAAGGAGTAAACAGGCTCCTGCTGGGCCCTGAATTAGTGGGGAGAAGACACCAAGAAAGGCCTGTAGGGAAGGCCAAACACCAGGCCAGAAGTGCTGGGAAAACAGAAAGGCAAACTCTAAGGTACAAAAGACTGTGAGTAGCTTGGAACTGGAACAGAAGAGAGTTTGAACTCTGAAGGGAAGAAGGAGTTGGGCCCAGCTGAACCTCAGTGAAGACTGAGACTTATTTTTTAAAGACTTTGTGCAAATCTTAATAAATTCGACACTAGAAAGGGGAATGTTTTGAATATTTAGACTGTGTGGACTTTTTGAGGGAGCTGGAGTTAAAGAGAAACTGAGGCAGGCCTCAGCAGACCCACATGTGGAAGAAGCACTACAGGGTAAGCACACCCTTTGACATCAGGTTTCTGTCAAAAACCTGCTTGGTTTCCTTCTAACTCACCAATCCTTGACAACCTGACTGAATGAGTGTCTTGGAGTTGGTATCCCAGAACTTCAAGACTTTCAGGACTGCCCAAATTTCCACAGCCTGGAAAGCCAACTTCCCCAATGATTGAACAGCCCAGACAGTCAGCTGGCCCAGGATCCTGGTGGCCCTGGAAGCCCCAATTGTAGCCAAAGCTTTCAAGGTCAAGGCTTTCTGACACCTGGCAGTCTGTACGCCCTCAAGGTAAAAAGCACATCCCTGACTCAAAGGCCATTCTTTGCCAAATTCCAAGTCTCTGTTCCAACACATAGGGCACTAGGCCTTTCAGAAGAACAGCTTATTGAATAATAATGTATTTTTCCCTAGCCGTGTTCTCAGAAATGGGTGAAACTTTTTTGCTGAAATTTTCAAAAAGAGTTCAGCCTGAGATATATACCTGACATGGAAGATTTGATGTTAAACTTTAATAATTTAAAGAGTTTAACAAAGTTATAAGCGACTGAAAACAAAGCCTTAAAAGGTACATATTGGGCAATAGGTGGCGGTGCCAGTCCTGTCCATAATGCATACTATACATACAGTACTGCCAATTTCAAACAAATAATACGAGTCAGGCCTTCAAAATCATGAGTGGCTGAAAAGAAAACAAAAACAATTTCTGAGTTATTTTTATCATTCTTCCAGTTTTGGAGACTTCAGGGTGCATTTGGGTCTATTTTTAAGCATTTTTTTTCAACCATAAATACTAGAAACATATTTTTCTATTAAAAATAGAGAGAGATTTTCAAGTAATCATGATGTGGGACTTTAAGTAAAACACCAAATTTCATGAGAGTCATGATAAAAATTCTTAGGTGGTAACATTCTAAGGTATATGCCTACCTCCCATCCCCCACCGTCACATGCACTTGTGCAACCTATATATAAAATCCAACTGCAGAAATGAAAAAGTAACTGAAATGGAACTTACTAATGAAAAGGGAGAACCAGTTTGTCATTCTCAAAGTGAAAATTGATAAAGTTGCATTTCTAATGCTCAAACTAAAACAAGAGGACGTAACCTGTAACCAGTCAGAAGACATGTTGCCAATGTGTTTGGCCAAAAGTTATCTGGTATGTTTCAACTGTTCTTGGACATCAACTTGCATGTAAAAAGGGGTTGAAAGATTCATTATAACCTACTCCTCATTTCCATCTCTCAGTACATCCTACACAGCTTGTTGATAGCAGCACTTCACACACACACACACACACACACTTTGTAAAAGCCTCAGTGAAGAGTGAAGCTATCTGGTGGATTAGAGAAGACTCCCCAGCCCTCTTCCCCTGTGTACCAATAAGAGTGCAACTTCAGCGCTGACAGCACTCTAGCTAAGATCCTGTCCTTACTAACCCAGATTTACGGAGGCACTATGGACTACTTACACTTCCCACACCTTCAGCATCCCAATCTCTTTGGGTAGTGTTATGCCCTGTCAGATGCTGTACACCCCACTGAGAATAAATTACAGATTCGTGACAACAGACTAGCATGAGTTATAACAGCCCGAGTGACATAGCAATTTTCTACAATCAACCAAATTATTCCTTCTTCGTGAAAGAGAAATAGCACTAAGAGACACAATCAAGTACACAGGAGTCAAGAATATAGGGCTCATGACACAAATTGCTAAATTGTTCTAAGCTGGGTATGCAACCAGCGAAGGGCATTTAACACAAATTGGTCACTTATGTATTGGCACATTTTCATGTTAAACAAAGTCAAACAAAAGAGATCTTGCACCTGTTTGTGATAGAGAAGAAACTTCACAAGTGAGACCTCTTAAAAAGAAACAGATCAGCACTCCTGAGTATAACCTTAAACAGCCAACATGGGAATGATGGCAGATAGTAATGGCAGTAGTGGGAATGCAGGTAGTCAGAAGCAAAAACTGGTTGCTCTGAGCTGTGCAAACTGGCTATGGGATACAGCCTTTCAGTTGAATCAATTCATGTGAGAGACAGCAAATGAACAGCATGCTTTTAGCCCCTGATCCATTAAAGCATTCAAGCATATGTTTGAAGTTAAGCACTGCAATCAATGGCTATGTCTACACTGGCAAGTTAGTTCGAATTAAGGAGGCTTAATTCGAACTAACTAAAGCCATGGCTACACTAGGCTTTAGTTAGTTCGAATTAAGGGCTTCTTAAATTTGAACTAACAAGTTCGAATAGGGTATTCAAACTAAAGAGTTAATTCGAACTAACTAGCTTGAATTAGCCAATGTGGCTATGTTAATTTGAACTAATTTCTTAGTTCGAACTAACCGGCCATTGAAATGAATGGGGATCGCTAATTCAAACTAACTAAAATTAGTTCGAATTAGTTAGTTCGGACTAACTAATTCAAACTAATTTTAGCAAGTGTAGACATAGCCAATGGGACTACTCACGTACTCAAATTGAAATATGAGCTTAACTGCTTTACTGGATCAGGGCCTTAATATGCATAATTCCATGGCTTTATGCTTCATGGTAACTTGGGAAAAACTGTTAAAGTCAAATTGCTATCTATCTATCTACTTCTATAATTCAAATCAGTGGTTCTCAACCTTTTTTCTGTTGTGACACACCTGACAGATGATGTTCCCCTGCGTGACACACTACAACCTGCTGGTGGCGGTGGCACTTGGGCTGGGAGCACTTAGGAGGCTCTGGCGCTCTGGAGGATGCAGCACTCTGGGACCTGGGTGGGGACAGAGTCAAGCCAGCAAAGGCTGGTGCCCTGGCGGTCTGGCTTGATGGGGCTTGGTTTATTTTTGTAGGGCAGGCAGTCCCGCCCTGCTCCCTCCTCCCCCACCAGCCCAGGATCTCTGGGTTGCAACCCCTAAGTCCCTTTACTCATCTGGCCCTGGCTGTTGCCTGTGTTATGCAGCAGGAGCGGGCTGTTGAGGGCAGCAGAGAGATGCAGGAACTCCAAACTGGCTCGAAGCTGACCTGCCAATTTTCAGTGACACACCTCCCAGATCTTTGTGACACACCTTTATGTCCCGACATGGTGGTTGAGAACTGTTGGTTTAAATAATCTAAATATTCAACTGCCAGGAACCCTTAGAAGAGCTGTATTTAGTTTCACATTTTGGAGGGTAAATATACAAAAGGGATATACATTGAATATGTATTGTTTATGCTAGCTAGAGTTCTGTGTTTTGATGCTAGCACCAAATTCTGATTGTACTGTGAGCATGATAAAACCCTACTCTCAATGGAACTCTATGTTTAGACACTCAAGGTCGTGTAATAACACTCAAGTAAATATAACTTTTTTCCTGTATTCAAAGCATAATAGAGCACTGGATGAGATACAAGTACATCACAAAAAAACACAAATGAGACAACTGTGGTAGTTCAGGATATTCGTGTCACCAATTTTGTTTTGGATGTTTTTCATTCATGCCTTCAAAACAGAAATAGAGGAAGACTATAGACACACTTTTGTCAGATCCTATTCATTCTCATTTTCATTCTTTCAAGTTTTGGCTTTCATTTCTGTTCTTTCAGTATATCTTTGCATGCCACTTATCCTTTTCTGCATATAGAAGAGCCAGACTCCTCATCTCTTTAAAGTTTTATATCTCTATTTTACTCCTTTCTAAAAAACATTTTGTGACACCTCTTATGAGGAATTATATATAACATAAATGATATTCTGTTCACAGCAAGGTACAAGGAGGTATTGCTAAGCTGACACTGTTTGATTATGTGAGTATATTGAATAATATAGGACTTTTCTGGGTCTAAAATTATTTCCCATTATGCTGCTAAATGATCCTGGGACATTGGTGGCCAGTTTTTAATAATGGAAGTTATGACTCATCTGTCCAACATACTTTTCAATGCCACACTGCAAAGATAAGAAGCCATTTGGGTAAAATACCCTGATAAATCATAACAATTTAACCTCTAATAGGTTTTATTATTGCTCTACATTTTATTGTAAATTTGTTTCAAGCCTATTGATTTTGAGGGTACTCTTCTAATTAAATATCACCAATTTCTTCAGTATTAAATCATTTTCACTTTGTGACTTTTATGGTAGAAAAACCCTCTTCATTTAACCTCTGATCTCTCTTACTCACATGCAGATGCTAAAATAACAGGAACACGTATGCTTCATTTTCACATAGTCTCCAACTTAGTGAATATAAATCCAGACTCCATCCATACACAATTTTTAATGAAAACATAGTATCAATGTTAAAAAGCAGCTAATACATCACAGCAGACAATATTACACAACTTTAAAACTGGGCTAAAAAACAATTTTTTTTTTTTCAGTGCATGAGTGACAAATACCTAGATTGTGGCTCTGTTGAAAGTGGCTTAGCTTAACACAGTTTAGTTACAGTGATGATAAGCATGGCTGCATTAACATGTCAATCAATCTTACCAAACAATTCCAAAATTTATACATAACATTCACAAGCTAGCATATGCAGATTGGCAATTTACAAGGCATGAAATAAAGACAGATGCTTGGTACATTACAATGTATATGGTTAAAAAAGTCGACTTAAATTGCCAGTGTAGACATAGCCAGAAGACCAACTGTGAGTCACTACCATCAAGTCAGCAGAGACTTTCTTTAAAGAAAGTCACTGAAATGCTTAAATGAAATAAAGATGTGGCATACTGGCCCCTGATAAATCTAAGAATCTTGGAAAAAAGGGAGCGAGAAGGGCTAAGAGCTTAAGGAGAGACAGTCTTTGAAACAACATTCAGTATTAGCTGAACATTACTGGAAAAGCAATGTGAGCTATAGAAGAGCAAATTCAAAAAGAGAAGGCTGACAAGAATCTGGACATGTTTGAATCAATGTTGTATCTATTAACATGTATCTTCCTATGAGCTCTCATATACAGACTACCAAGCAGTACAGTAAGTATTTCCACTGGCATCTCAGCCCATCTATTTCTCAACAAGCCTGTAGAGTAGTCTCATCAAAATCACTGGATATGGAGCGTTTTTCATGGACTAGTCTTCTGTGAAAATTTACATAAAACCAGCAAGCTCCTTTGGTTATAAAGTAGTGTTTTACAAGGCAGCTTTGCAGTTTGTTCTATCAATAGTGCTTGTTTAAGCATTACAGCATGAGCTACTTCCTTTTTTTTTATTAACAATTTTGCTGCTGTTCTGCACATGTTAGGCAGTTTCCCAGTGAAGCAGAAATGAAGCATTAAACCATGTCAAGAAATGAAATCCTAACATTACCATAAAAAATACAACACGTGTCGTATTCAAAGGGGAAAACAGTTATTGACGCTCAGTTCTTTCAGAGAAACAAAGCGTTAAACAGCTTGTCAAGCTTTGTCAATTCCTTTCTCAAATTTTATACAATGTGCTTTTTACAAAACCCGGTTAAATTTTTACTTTCTCATTGTCACCATCCATGTCAGTTTACATCTCCCAGGACAGCTCCAATTACGCTTTCTTTTCTGTTTTAAGCAAGCAGTTGATGTTTTCTTCTAAGGTACCATTGGGCTTTTGATATGCAACAGTAGAAATATTCAATAAGATGCATAAAATGCAGTCATTAACATAGAAATATTTCTCAAGTTATGGGCTTTTCTCTTAATACAAACCCTCACCTTTCATTGAGCTTTCTAAATGCACAGTCAGTTGCCATTGTGGCTTTGTTCAGACTGTAACTGACAGCTATTTTCTTTGCATCACAGTCATCTAAATAACTTTCTCATCCAGAATACATGAAACTAAGCAAGGTTATCTCCAACAAAAACAGGCAAGGAAACATTGTATCTCAATATCCAGTCAGGATTTAGTGGGATTTAAATGGTGTATAGCCCTCATGAAGACCCTCTGCACAGGAATGAACTTCACCCCCTAGAAACAAATTTACATTCTGTCCTTTCCTGGGGTGCATCTACACTAGTAAATTACGTCGACTTAAGCAGGCTTAAGTCGACTTAATTTACTCTGCGTCTACACTAGTTTCCTTAAGTCGACTTAAAGAAAAAGTAAGTCGACTTATTAAGACCTGCTTTTATTTCAACTTACTGCTTAAGTTGACTTTATTAAGTAGACTTAAGCCACTGTAGATGCAGAGTAGCCCTAGGTCGACTTAAAGTCGATTTAAAGGGCCCCCAGGGCTCCCCCACTGATCTCCCTGCCAGGGTGCCTGTCACAGTCAGAGTCTGGCGTGCCCACCCACAGGGCAAGACACAGCCCTGCCCACCCCGCTCCTATACCCTGCCCCTGTCCCTGTCCCTGTCCTGCTCAGCCCCCAGGTACCCTGGTACAATGGGGAAGATGCTGAGCTCCCTGGCACTTTTGGAGGGGTGCCTGGGGAAGGAGTGCACCCAAGAGCTGCCCCTCTTCCCACTATGCACCACTCCCAGGTCCACCAACCCCCTACAGGTCAACTTAGGCATCCAGTGTGGATGCTCTAAGTTGATTTGGCAAGGTCAACTTTACCTAAATTTACAGTGTAGACATGCTAAGTCGATTTATTTGAACAAGTGTAGACATAGCCCTGTGGAGTAGAAGTTACGGTATCTGAAAACCCAGTAATCATACTAATGCAACTGCAAACCAGCAACTTCACACATAGAACAGGTAACATATAAGATTAATACCACATTCCTGTTCTTCAGTGTAAAAATCAATGTTCAGGAAGGTTTTTATCACACTCAGCCTCGTCACAAAAGATGTCTTTAATATGATTTGCATCACAGAAATCTGATGAGACGATGTTGCAGGCTCACTGTGAGTCATCTCCCGGGCCCCCCAGCATGCTATAGACCTAGAGCCACAGAAGACAGGAAAGGAAGTAGTGGAGTAACTATTGTGGCAAACTGGTCGCTCTTCTCCCATGGGTGCTGTGCTCCTCTGTCTTGTGGGTCCAGAGTAAGCCCCGCTCGCCCCAGTCTCTGGGCAGTGGAAGCCCTGACCGCACAGAAAGGCAGGAAGGGGAAGGGGCCCGGGCCCTCCCTCTACTCCGAGCCCTAGCCCAGGGGCCCTAGGAATAGCAGCTGCACGCTGCTAATGCTGCTGTTAGCAGCACTACCCTCCCCTGGGCTATCTCCCTCTCTCTGTGCTCTTCTTCCTCTCTCTGGACTTAGTATGGCTGTCTCTGTCTCTCTGTCTCTCCACCAACTCTCTCCAAACACTCCCCACTCCTACTTCCCCTTACTCTCCACACCCTCTGGCTGGAGCAAGGGCTTTTTACCAGCTGGCCTTAATTGATCCCAGGTGATCTAAATAAGGTGAAGCAGCCCTGCTCAGTCTGTGGGGAATAAAGCCTGGAGCATTCTAGAGCTTATGTACCGGCCCTCAACAACTCTCCTGCTTCCCTCTGGCCCTGGTGTCTCACATGTCCTCCCCTCCTGCTCAACACCATAGGGTTGGGCTACTTGGGACGTCAGGCAATGTTGGCGCGACAGGCCATCCGCATTGCCGTGCTGGCTTCCAGCCCTGTGCTGTATGCGGAAATGAAAAGGTTGTAAAGACAAGAAACATTGGGTCACTCTTGCGTTCTTTTCCTTGTTTCTGTGCATCCATTGAAGCAGGGCATGGTCCGTCACAAGGGTGAACCTCCGTCCCAGTAGATAGTAGCGAAGAGTCTCCATCGCCCATTTGACTGCTAGGCATTCCTTCTCTACCACAGCGTACCTTTGCTCCCTGGGGAGGAGTTTTTGGCTCAGGTACAGGATTAGATGCTCCTCTTCCCCCACCATCTGAGAAAGGATGGCCCCTAGTCCTACCTCTGAGGCATCTGTCTGTAGGATGAATTCATTCCCGAAGTTGGGGGCGATGAGTATCGGATGGTCGCATAGGGCTGTCCGCAGGTCCATGAATGCTTTCTCTGCCGTTTCAGTCCATCTTACTATATCCAGGCCTCGGGATTTTATTAAGTCTGTCAAAGGCCCTGCTCTAGTTGCAAAGTGGAGGATGAACCTCCTGTAATACCCCACTATTCCTAGAAAAGCCCGGACCTGTTTCTTGCAGATCGGTCTGGGCCAGTCTTTTATTGCCTCTACTTTATTCCACTGGGGCTTTACTAACCCCCTCCCTACTACGTACCCAAGGTACCTAGCCTCAGCTAACCCAATTGAGCACTTGGGCGGGTTCGCAGTGAGGCCAGCCTTCCGGAGGGCATCTAACACCGCCTCTACCTTCTCCAGATGAGTCTCCCAATCTGGACTATGAACGACCACGTCATCTAAATAGGCAGCAGCATACTTGGTGTGAGGCCGCAGTAGTTTGTCCATCAAGCGTTGGAATGTTGCTGGGGCCCCATGTAAACCAAAAGGTAGGACGGTGTATTGAAACAAGCCATCGGGTGTGGAGAAGGCGGTCTTCTCCTTTGCATCCTCGGCTAGTGGCATTTGCCAGTAGCCTTTCGTCAAGTCCAAGGTAGTTAGGTATCAGGCCTTGCCTAACTGGTCAATGAGCTCATCAACACGAGGTATCGGGTAGTCATCAAGTTTGGAGACTTCGTTTAGTTTTCGGAAGTCGTTGCAAAATCTTAGGGTGCCATCGGTGTTTGGTGCGAGGACAATGGGACTGGACCACTGGCTGTGGGATTCCTCAATCACTCCCAGTTCCAGCATCCTCTTCACTTCTGTTCTTATGTCTTCTCTTTCAGCTTCTGGTATACGGTATGGCTTTACCGTTACCTTCACCCAAGGGTTGGTGACAATGTGGTGTTGGACTATGGACGTACGTCCTGGCCGTGTAGACAATATGTCTTGATTCCGCTGGATCATATTGGTAACTTCCGCACGTTGTCCTGGAGTTAACTCAGGGCATATTTTCACACCCCCCTTGTAGGGCGTCTGCCTGGGATAAGGTCTTCTGGGTGGCCAGGCAGGTGTCTCGGTCTTGTCAGGGCTTCAGCAAGTTGATATGATAGATTTGTTCCAGCTTTCGTCGGTCTGGCTGTTTCACTCTGTAGTCCACGTCCCCAACAGCTTCTACTATTTCGTATGGTCCCTGCCAGCTGGCAAGGAGTTTGCTTTCTGTTGTTGGAACCATTACCCGGTCTCCTGGCTGGAATTTTCGGGCTTTCGCTTGCCGGTTGTAGTAGGTGTACTGTGTCTCTTGTGCTTTCTCTAAGTGTTCTCGCACTAGGGGTGTCACTCGGGCGATCCGTTCCCGCATCTGGGTCACATGTTCGATAACATTCTTCCCCAGATTGGACTGCTCCTCCCAATCTTCTTGAGCAATATCCAATATTCCCCGTGGATGACGTCCATATAATAGTTCAAAAGGGGAGAACCCAGTGGATGCCTGGGGGACTTCCCGTATTGCGAACATGAGGTATGGTAGGAGGGCATCCCAGTCTCTTCCAACACCTTCCGGATCATACTCTTGAGGGTACGATTAAATCTCTCCACCAAGCCATCTGTTTGAGGATGGTAAACTGAGGTCTGCAGGGCCTTGATGTGGAGCAGGGTGCACAAGTCGCACATCAACTTGGACATAAAGGGGGTTCCTTGATCAGTCAGGATCTCCTTTGGGATGCCAACTCTCGCAAAGACTTGGAGCAATTCTCTTGCTTTCACTTTGGACGTGGGGCTTCTTAGGGGAATGGTTTCCGGGTATCGCGTGGCGTAGTCCACGATGACAAGCACACTTCGGTGGCCCCGTGATGATTTTTCTAATGGACCCACCAGGTCCATTGCTATTCTCTCAAAAGGGACTTCTATAATAGGGAGGGGCACTAGGGGGGCTCGTAAGCGAGGTTGAGGGCTGTGCAGCTGGCACTCCGGGCAGGATGCACAATATTGCTGAACCTCTCCCCGTACTCCGGGCCAATAGAACCTCATCAGGACTCTGTCCAGGGTTTTGTCTACCCCTGAATGACCACCAAATAAGTGACTATGTGCCAATTCTAGTACTGCTCTGGTGTGCCTCCTTGGTACTAGAAGTTGTTCCACTTCCTTTCCCTGTAATTGAGCTACCCGATACAATAGGTCACGCTTGAGCACATAATATGGCCCGAGGCCTTTTGTCTTCCCTTCTACTGGCACCCCATTCACTTCTACTACCTCCCCCCTCACATTGGCATACAAAGGGTCATTGGCCTGGTCCTCTCTAAAATTCCCAATCTGGCCCAATTCCGGGGGGTTTACCTCGACTTCATCTTCTGGATTGCCTCCCCTGGGGCTCGGGTCCTCTTCTCTGGCACAAGTTACCCCTTTGTTCCCTGGACGGCTTCGTCTACCCACCAGGGCAGTTTTCTGGTTCTTAGCCAGAATCTTGGTCCCTAACCATTTGTTTGCCCTTCTCTTTTGCCTAGACTTCCGGGGTTTCCCAGGAGGTGAAAATAAGTCGGGGGCAAACTCTGAAAAGACTGGGGTAGGACACTCCGCCAGAGCCTGGGGCTCGCTACCCCCCACTGGTTCTACCGGGGGAAGCAGGTCCTCAAACCCAGGAAAGTCCCGACCAATTAGGACCGGATAGGGGAGTTTGGGGACTACCCCGGCGGTTACCCGGGTAACGTTCCCCTGGATCTCAATATGCACCGGTATCGAGGGGTAGAAATTTACAGTGCCATTGACACATGTTGCCCTGGTGTGTTTGGCCCGGGTCAATTGGTCATACCCCACTAATTTCCCTGAGACTAGGGTGACAGCACTCCCTGAATCCACCAGTGCTATGGTCTTGATTCCATTCATTTTTACTGGCCTCGTGTACCCATGAGGGGCATTGCAATCCCGACTAAGCCGATTAGGCTACATGGCCCCCCCGTGATCCCCCAGATTGCACTGCATGGGCACCTCCTTATTGGGGCATCGGGCTGCTATGTGCCCCAACTCCCCGCACTCATAACACTGGTACATTGTTCCCAGGACTGTCCTCTGCCACAGACTATTTGGTCTGCGTCCCCGGCCCTCTGCCCCAAAATCCCTAGGTCCATTCAGGGCCTCAGGTACTCTGCCAGGGTTCTTCCCTTCAGCTCCTGCTTTCCTGGAGTTCACTAAAGTCGAGGGACTTCGGTTCAGGGTTGGCTTCCGGGACTGCCAGGTATTTTCCCCCTGGGTCTGGACCAGTTCACGAGCGGCCAGCTGTCTCTCGACGAGGGCAACCACCTCGTCATAAGTGGCGGGGTCATTCTGACCAACCCATGAGCAAAGGTCCGGGGGTAAACCCCTAGTATACCGATCCACCACCAGGAACTCCATCATTTTCTCGGAGCTGTGGGCCTCAGGGCGTAACCACTTTCGGGCCAGGTGAATCAGGTCAAAGAATTGGGACCGCGGCGCCCTATCCCCCCGATATCACCAGTCGTGGTACCTCTGGGGTCGTGCTGCTGCTGTTACTCCAGCTCTGGCCAGGATCTCCGCCTTCAGCTAAGGGTAATTTGCAGCTACTTCTGCAGCCATGTCATAGTAGGCCTTCTGGGCCTCCCCACATAGGAATGGGGCAAGGATGCTGGCCCACTGATCTTGGGGCCAGGCCTCCCACAGGGCTCTTTCAAAGGCCAGCAGGTATGCTTCCACATCGTCCTCCAGTGTCATTTTCGGCAAGCAGCTGCTAGCCTTTATAGTCCGTGCTCCATCATGGCCGCAGCCCCACTCAATCATGTCCTTCAGCTGGCCCACCTCTTCCTGCAGCACAGCCCTGTCATGGGCAGCCTGGCTCATAAGTAGTTGATTGGTTTCTTGCTGTAATCATACAGCCTCTTGCTGGGCAGCAACCTGCGTTCGGGTGGCCTCTTGTTGGGCTGCCGTGGCTTGTATTAAAGCCTTCACCACATCCTCCATTTTGGGGACTGATTTGTAGTGGCTCATCCTGGGTCAAGTCCACTGCACAAAATCCCACCTCTGACACGACGTGTGGCAAACTGGTCGCTCTGCTCCCGTGGGTGCTGTGCTCCTCTGTCTTGTGGGCCCAGGGTAAGCCCCACTCACCCTAGTCTCTGGGCAGTGGAAGCCCTGACCGCACACAAAGGCAGGAGGGGGAAGGGACCCAGGCCCTCCCTCTACTCCGAGCCCCAGCCCAGGGGCCCTAGGAATAGCAGCTGCACGCTGCTAATGCTGCTGGTAGCAGCACTACCCTCCCCTGGGCTATCTCCCACTCTCTCTGTGCTCTTCTTCCTCTCTCTGGACTTAGTATGGCTGTCTTTGTCTCTCCACCAACTCTCTCCAAACACTCCCCACTCCTACTTACTCTCCTCACCCTCTGGCTGGAGCAAGGGCTTTTTACCAGCTGGCCTTAATTGGTCACAGGTGACTCTAATTAAGGTGTAGCAGCCCTGCTCAGTCTGTGGGGAATAAAGCCTGGAGGATTCTAGAGCTTATGTACCAGCCCTCAACAACTCTCCTGCTTCCCTCTGGCCCTGGTGTCTCACACTATCTTATTCCACTACAGACTCAAATGCAAAAGAAACAGTATCTTTTAAGTGCATCCATTTACTCCTCTGGTCTAGAGATAAAACCAACACGTGCATCCTGCTAATCTATAGTCTGACCTTCAACAAGCAAAAGGTGTCCTAAAGAAGAGAACTAAGGGCTTGTCTACATGGTGAGTTACTGTGTGGCAAGCCAGAGTAGAAATGTACAGCACAACATCTTGCTGCACACTACTTTGCTGTACACACCACTACAACGCAGTAAGGTATGTCCATACTGAAATATCACACACATAGCTGGCCCATGTTGCTTGATTCAGGCTCACAGGATTGTGGCTTCCGTGTTATAAAATTGCAGTGCAGACATCTAGGCTTGGGCTGGAGCCTGTGTTCTAGGACCTCACTGGGGGAGGATCCCAGGGCTCAGGCTCCACCCAAGACTTGCATATAGTGCATTTTGATAGTCCCGCAGTCTCTCAGCCTCACGTCAGCTGTCACCCGTCAGCTGCAGGTATTTTACTGCAGTGTCAACATACCCTACAAGTCTGTCAGATATCGTATGCTACACTGATGAAGTTCTTACATTGTACTGTTCCAGGCATTTCCAGCATCTGTACTGACGACGCATCTGATGCATTAGTCCACACTTTCTAGGTTTGATTTTCTCACAGATAAATCCCTGGGACTGTCATACTTCAGGCCCAGTTTTAAGAATGGGTCTGCATGTAGGAATCGTAAGAAACCCCTTCTATGCTGGACTCACTTCTGTCTCCTCCACTCCTTTAGAGTGAGATCAGGACCATCCCAATAAATAAGCAAGAACCTGCAAATGTAATTGTCTGACCTGAATAGGTCACATAGATGCAGTCAAAATTCATGATATCCTTTCAAGTAACCCCATTTGTAACCTCAGTGTATGTAATCACTTAGAGCTATCATAAAATAAAGCCCACTCTTGCAACTCAGTAAAGAGCTAGTAAAAATGATTAAAAACTTCAGGATTTAACCCATCGGACAAGGACCTTCTAGTGCATGACAGTCATAAAACATATATAATTTGCTTATATTTCCACATATACTTTTATTTTTGTTCTATGGGAGATGTTAGGCTGCAGTAAATGTAAATAATTCAAGCACTGAAAATATACGTCAACAACGTCCCACAGAACTCAAACCTATATGAGAACACAAAAATTTTAACACATTTAGACCTATTAAACTGTCCAAACTCATTATTGATTTTACTGTGTATAAAACAACTGAAGCATTAGACAGCAGATGTTCTTAGCCATAAACATTAAAAGGGATCTTTGTGTCTGCAGCAAATAGGTAATGCCATTTTTAATGTAACAAATATTTCACTTGAGAATCAAAGTCTTGAAAGAGTCCTTCGTGTCAGATTTTACACAGCTAAGTCACAAAGACAATCATCAGGGCAAGACCATATCTTCATTCCTACAAACAGAGTGCCATGTTGAACACATGCTTGTACACGTACATTGCCTGAACTCTAACACTCTGTCTAGTCCTAGAGAATTGTCCATATAATAACGAGTTAGGCTGTTAATCCCTCATACTTCCACCAAGCCCCCCTTACCTTTTGGGCATATTGTTTAGCTCCCTCCCAGGGCAGGGAGTAGGTGAGGGCGAGGCTGATCTCTATATCACATTGTTTCCACAGAATGATTTCAAAATGCAGTACAGAATCTAGCTTATGTGAGCTTGACAGTTAGTGCACCTGACCCATTCCTTGAATACATAATCAGTGAAAGGTAAATTATCAGCATGTAATGTCATCTCTGGTCTCATAGGGAGATTCTCCAGCCTTCAGTGATGTGTTTCATCCCAAGTTAATGAGAGGTATTATTAAGGATAAAATGAAGTAATTTTCCTGGATTTCTTTTGAAGCATTCCCAGTCTCACAACACTTATTAATACATGACTCTTCTCTTTTCTCGATTTAACCAACTTCCTATAATCTCAAAGAGTTATCCTTGGCCTACACACCTGCATTGGGGCATATAAAGGAAACATGAAATGAGAATGTCTACTTGAGGAGTTGGTTACTCTATGACTAAAGATGAAAGAATCTAGGCCATTATGCTTTTGTATATAAAACTTTGTATATGAGGATATCTGAATAACATGCTTGTTTAGCAGTGTGAATTTTATAGCCTTTTTAAAAAAATAGGTAAGTATATAATAGAACTTTTGTATTTTTGATAAGACAGGAAGTTTTGAGTATGTAATCAACTTTGTATTCTCGCTCTGTCACACATATAATATGTGGATATGTAGAAATTATAATTTTAAGATAAAATTAAAATTAAATAAAAATAAATGATAAATAATGATAAAATTAAATCATGAAGGGAACACTAGAAAGTTAGAGATCAGGTTGTATATGGTTCTATGGTTTTCCGTTTTTATGGGTGCATTTAAACTGATATTCTTCTGTTGAATGTGAGTGTGTTGGATAGGTTATTAATGTAATGGGTTAATGGGATAATGCTTAGAGACTGGCATTGTTTGGGTTTTGATAATTTCATATGATCTATTTTGCATTATAGGGTTTACATTGTTGTAAGTAAATAAGTTTGATCAGCTTTAATAGTAATGTAATGATTTGTGTTTGTGTTACAATATATGTAAACCCTGATAATTTATGTCTTCAATCATAGTAATTCTAATGATAATTCACTTCTGTGAAAAGAAAATTCAACACGAAAGATAGATTATGTAGTATCATGACCACATTCATCTTTACTTCATTCCCAAATTTGAAATACATTGGCGGGTGAAATTCAGCAGCAATTACGCAAGCTATGCAGAACAGTTTGCATAACGCCCCTTGACTTTGCAATTCCCCTTTAGCACACAGTCTTCATTGTGCTGCACCAATGGGAAATGGGTTCCTGCCGATGAAGCACTACATCACTTAAGGGGGTGGTTTTATTTTGTTTATTTCTGGATCGACTGAGAATGTCTTCACTGACCACTCAGTCAATCCAGAAAAATCCATCTGAGGGCAGCAAATTTGCCACTGTCAGTGCAGACATACCCATAGACTCTAAAATTTATGAACATAAATGACAAACTCCTGGAGTCTTTAAAATTCTCCTTCTTTTGGCATGTACTGCTTGATCCCAGTTCCTACTGATAAATCAAGGTCAGAACAGTGCAAACAGAGTTTGGTTTTCATGAACTATATATTTTCCTCTCCTTTCATATTTAGAGAAATAATTATAATTAAATTATTAAAAAATAATTACACCCAACTCATGAAAACAACATGGAAATTAAAAAGGAATTAAACTGGATAAAGGTAGTGTAGCTCCTGCTGGTGTAAAGAAGCATAAATTCCATTGTATCTGGTTACAGCATAATTACTAGAGTTTATGTTGCTCTTTAGGTGGTATAAAACCACCACAGAAACACCCACACCATAAATTCCCTGCATTCAGCACAGAAGGTGTAGACAATGCATTTCTGCACCACAGCAATTCCCAGCTGCCATATCAACATACTGGGGATGTTGGCAACTGGAACAAGTTAGAGTACACTGAGAGGAACCAGTCCAAAACATAGCAGGCCCAGGGCTAAGGTTAGGTTTTCACTTCTACCCTGAATTGTAGAATCATAGGATTGTAAGGGACTTGCATTGAAGGCAGAACCACTCATTATCTAGACTATCTCTGGCAGGTGTCTGTCTAACAGAGCACTTCTTGGTCACATCTATGGATTCAGAGCAGGGACTTGAACATTGGTCTCATACTCCCCAGGTGAATGCCCTAACCAGTAGGTAATTGTGTATTCAGAGGTGAATCTCTCCCAACCTCTCCTGTTGTAACTATTCCATTTTGCATAGATAATTAGTTATTTGAGCAGAGACAAAGACACTGACTCTACAATTCAGTAATTGGGGCACTCAGCTGAAATACTGTTTTAAAAAGATGCTATAGTTCAGGCTCTAATTCAGAAAAGGAGCGGAGTTAGCACATGCAGAGTCTTTTAACATTTCCTTTTCCCATTTTTTTCCTCTTTTAATGTACAACTGTATTGAGCTTTTCCTCAATCCTTAATCTACTCATTGATTTATAATTTTAAAAAGAGCCTGATACACACACACACACACACACACACACACACACACACACACACACACAAATAAATAAAGTGAGAGATTGTGCTCACCAGGTGGTTTTCCCAAAGAGCATGCAGCACTAATTACAAGTCTTCAGTAACTCCGTAGTAATAACACATAAGTAACAGCACCATCACTGTAGTGCTTGTTATTTCCATTCAGCAATTATGCTTTCATGTTTTTACTTGCCTGTCAGGTATTTTCTACATTCACAGTTTAATCTACAGTTTAACAAAGAGTATAGTATTAAAATGACAGTTTAGTCACTATTAGAATTTTAACTTAATCTCCATGAATAGAATATTTTAATGCATGCCATTTGTGGAGACTTTGGTCATCCAGCTGTATTATTTAATGATGAGACCAAAATCAAAAAGTATAAACAGATAAAACTCTTACAGAATGCTGCTCCTTTTTACTTATAAGCCTTATTTTAAATCTCTACTCTAAAATGACACTTAAAAAAAATTAAGCTTCAACTTCTCTCTATAAAGAGTGAAAATGTAAAATTCCCAAAAGCCCTAGCTTGCTAAATTGTCCAATCTATCTCCAGTCAAGTAACAAAAACATATCAAGTGACACCACACATTTTAAAACCATATGGAGTGCTAAACTGAAAACAACCCAATTAAAGCAGATCTTAGTGAGCAAAGCCTGGAGTGAAACCAAAATTCACGGTTCTTACAATCTCCACAAGAAAGTAACCCACACTGTGGTGTTAAATACTCCATTTCTGGGGTGTTGTATTCCACGGACCATATTTTAGTGTACAATCAAAATGATAAGGATAAATTCTTTAAGGCAACGATGGAATTTCTATATCTAATTTCTAATCTAAAGAGATTATAGGAAACCTTTGTTCCTAAAATGTGAAACCCAATGCTAATATTAATTAATGTGTTCATTAACAGATGTATATTATAAGTTGTTATATTTCTTGAATTGTGGAGCTACAACAGCTGTTAGATACTAGTATCATCAGCATCACTTATTAAGAACATGGATTAGCTCTTGTGGTTAGAGCACTCGACTGGAACTAAGGATCTCTGGCTCAGTTCACAAGTTTGCCAATAATTCCTGAGTGATCAAGGTCAAAGAATTCAACCTGTTTGTGCCTCAGTTCCATATTGTAAAGCAGAAACTAACAATAATTCCCTATTTTACAGGAGTTTTGTGAAGATAAACTCATTAATATTCAGGGAAAGCTCAGCAGCAACACCATTCCCAAGAAAATTATGGTTTTTCCATTCAATACTAACAACTTTATGCAGCTTTATTCATCACATTAAGATTTTCATTAGAAAAAGAACCAACGTATCACAAATTGCTGTTGTTTCAAAGACACGGGGAACAATGTCCATCCCAAAAGTGGCTTAGTTATCTGGATATCAGCCTTCTTGGATGGCAAGAAGGTGGCTACACTTGTGAGTGCGCATATTGTAAACAGGAAATGAAAACTAATGTTGGAACTGTATTTAAGATGGGCCCAGCTCTGTGAAGTGTTGAGAATCCCTCACAATCACATTATCACTAATTGTTGATAGCACACACTACAGGATTGGACTCCAGTCACCAACTCCATCACTTTTGATAGGTAGCTATTACATAGGAAAATGATTATGAGATTTTATCGTTTAATTTGATCTGATATGTACAGTAGTATTTGCATAAGCCTCTGGTAAACATTTAATTACAATTTTTTCAGGGATAACAAAAAAATTAGAATAGAATTGATAAAGGTACATTGAAATCAAATCAAGTCTAAAGGACTAGGTAAAACCATTCATACTTCACTGTCTAACTTCAGGCATCTCAGTTGGACACATTAACCTTCTAAAACCTAGTTGCTTGTGCACACTTTAACATACAGTTAGATGCCAAGTTTTAAAATTTTGGATGTGTCACCAGATGCTGCATAATCATTTCATAGAAACTGTGTATCTTCTTTATACTTCAGGAAAAGTTAAAACACAAAATAAAACAAAACCAAAAAAAAGTGCAAGAGTCTCTCTAATACGGCCATAAAGAACTTTTATTGTCTAGGTAAAGATATTTACGTAGAACAATACAAACACATAGGCCCCAAATCTTTTCCCATTTATTTCTTTACTTGAGACATGAATAGGATAAATGACAAGACACAAAGGTGACTTTAAACCACCTTTTTTGCTTACCATGTTGTGGAGCAGCAATGTGTCTCTCTGGCCTATGAATAATTAAGTTAAAGGAACCTCAAGTATGTACTACCAATTCATATTCTGCTTCCTATGGCTCCCTTGAGAATAACTGTATTACATTGCACTTTGCCTGTGTTCTCTGCTCACCTCCTCTCATGACCTTTATATTCCCCACGTCATGATCTGGGAACACAGTCCTTTGAACCCTTATACCAGCTTTACAGGACCAGGGCAGACCCTTTGCGCAGGAGAAATTCTCAGGAGATCTTTTCCACTTTCTCTCACTCCTCTTCTTAGTATAACTGTGAACTGAGCCTGTAAACTTAAAAAACTATGAATTACCATGACAAATGAACAGCTTATCAATATAACAGAAAGCACATGAATAAAAAATGATACATGCCTCAAACTGAAATATTGATTGAAAATGAAACTTTTAGAAGTTTTGAATAGTGGGGTTGTTAAGCATCCTTTACATACAAAGGCTTTAAAAACATGAAAAAGCTATTGATTTCTTACAGAAGCAATATAGCTATATAACGGCACTTTTGTTTATCAATCACCTTTTAAAATGGAAAGGATAAGTTGCACCAACCATCGATGGCAGGATATTAATCTATACTCCATTTAAATAATCATTAGCATGTACCTTATTTTTCACTCTAGGGTTGACCTTCAAATGCAGTATCTTATTCACATTTTTCATGAATTCCTGCAGGATATCAAGGAATCTGTGGGAACCTCTTTGCAATGATTAGTATTTGTTAACACTCTCCATTGCAGGACAGAATAATTAAATAGTCAATTAAAAATGACGTGTGTGAGCTGTTTTAAAGCAAATCTGAATATTTAAAAATAAAATGAATGTGCATGAGGGAATTACTTCTCTTCATGATCACTCCCCATCAGAAAAACCCATATTAATATTCATAAACAGAAATTCACACCTGTCCCTCTTATGCACAGGCAGTCCTGAACTTTCAGTCGCGGTGGATAAGTCTGAGTATACATGGCACTTTTCTAATGAAAAATGTTAGCTCTGTGTCATGTTTACTTACTCCACACCAGGCACAAAATCCTAACCTTGTTTATTGTCTCATTTATGTGATACAATCAATTAAATAGTTTCAAATAGTACAAGACTAACAATATAATTCTCATAGATCAGGGGCATCAAACATGCAGCCCGCAAACCTCTTCCATCCTGTGCTCTGCAGGACCACACTCTCTCCTGGGGGGGGGGGGGGGGGGGGGGGGAGGGGGGAGAGAGAGAGAGAGAGAGAGAGAGAGAGAGAGAGTGTCGTATCATGGAATGCAGTCTCCCAAATGCAGAGCTCTGCGATGTCGCAGGAGTACCCTAGTATTTTGATTTATGGTATGTACGGTCCAATTGAAGAACATTTAAGTCAAGTCAGGCCCACCATAGCAAATGAGTTTCACACTCCTAGACTAAGGCCTTGTACACACTACAAAGTTATTGCGCGATAAAGCTCTTTAATGCGCAATAACAAACAGAGCGTACACACACAACTTAGAGTTATTCCGCGTTAAGTCCCTTCTTTTTGCGCAAAATGTAAACCACCTAAACGAGCGTGGTTGCTGCTAACGCGGAATAGTTGTTGCGCGATGGCCAGTGTGTGTACGCTTATCGCGCAATGTGAATATAACGGAAATGGCCCACAATTCAAATTCCATCCCTTCTGCACTTCCGCCTGTCCTCTATCGTCGTGACGTCATTTTTCCCGACCTCCTCTTCTGTCCCGCGAATTTTTGAATTCACCACTCTCCCTTCTGCCTCGCTGTTCGGTGCTGCTGCCTCTGTGTGCTTCGCTCGCAATGTCGTCGCGCCGCAGCAAACGAGCTCCAGCCTGGACAGCAGCAGAGGTGATGGACTTGATCGGCATCTGGGGAGAGTCCGCCGTGCAGTCACAGTTACGTGGCAGCCGGAGGAATTTTGACATTTTCGGTCAAATATCCAAAGCCATGACCGAAAAGGGGTACGAGCGAGACACCCTGCAGTGCCGGGCAAAGGTGAAGGAGCTGCGGATAACATTTCACAGAGCCAGAGAGGCTAACCGGCGCTCTGGCTCCGCGCCAGCAACGTGCAAGTACTATAAGGAGCTGGAGGCGATCCTGGGCGGCGATCCCACAACCACCCCGAACTGCACGGTAGACACCTCGGAGACTGCACCCCAAACAGAGAAGGAAGCAGAAGGCGACGAGGCAATTGTGGACGAGGAATCAGAAGAAGAAGACTACGAGGACGGAGAGAACGGAGCCACTGACCCGGGGAGCCAGGAGTTATTTTCCACCCAGCCAGAAACAAGCTCCACTGATTCCTTCTCCACGCCTACCCAGGAATCATCAGAAGGCAGCTCTGGTAAGTCCCGTTCGCAATGTCCTCTATTCTAGGTGCTACAGCTCAGCGTAGACATGGTTTTTTTGCAAGGGGTTTTTGTTTTCGGTGTCCTCAGTTCTGTTCCTTACAGAACTGTAAAGGTTTTACTAGCATTACTTAAAAACGTCATCGATGTATGCCTCGATTTCCAAGTAGTCGTTCCCTTTCAACTCACTGAACGCGTCATCCAAATATTTCCAGAGTCTTCTCTTCAAATTACATGGTAGAGCATTCCTTTGCACTCCACCATTCAGGGACACTCTTCCTTTCAGACTCGCAAGCACTCCTGCGGGCAACATTGCTGCGCACAGTCCTGCAGCGTAAGGTCCCGGCTTGAAGTCGGCAACATGAAGGAGATGCATTCTCGCTTGCAGAGGCACTCTAAGCAGTGTGAGATCTGCCTCTATTTCAGCCATCTCGGGCACGGGATCAGAACTTGGTGTGGCAATAGTCAACTCTCCGTTGTACTAGCTCTGCAACCCGTACCAAGCTTTGGGAAATCTGTTACCGCCCCCCCATAGGTCCCCTCTTGTGTATTGAAGGAATGTGTGGGGAGAACAACATCATTTGCTCCTGACCGTGGCGAGAACAATAGCGGCATTCTACATTTTTCATATCTGAACAGGAATGACCTTCGGTGGACAGTCTACAGCTGCAGCTGAGCGTCTGAGGAGGATAAGGCGGAGGCCTCGCAGGAGCAAGGAAGACGTCTTCCAGGAGCTCATGCAGTTCCATGAGGCTTCTGCGAGGGAGACAAGGCAATGGAGGAGGCAGTGCAGGCAGGACAGGAGACAGAGCAGTGCGAGGAGAGAGCAGCAGAAGGATGCCCTGATAGGCATCATGCAGGAGCAGACCAACCTCCTCAAGACCATGGTCGGTCTGCTACAGGCTCGCACCCCCCATCATCAGCCTCATATGCCTTTCAGTGCATCCACGCCACATTCCCCCCCCAGACAGTTTTTAGACCACCATGGACATCCATGGTGTAACCCTAACAGAACCCCTCCCCCAACATATGTAGTTGAGTCCCGCACCTACACCCACCTTTAGTCCCTACTCCCCTCAAACCCGAGTTTTGATCAATGTTAATTAAATAAAGTTGAATCCTTGTTAAACTTAATCAGACTTTCTTTATTTGTTTCATTAATTTAACATTAACGGTTTTTGATTCAATGAATGTTTACAGGGGAAAAACACAAAATTTCTAAAACTTAATTTTTAACAGTTGAAACATATAGGAAATGGTTAGTAACTATATTCAAAGGTACAATTTTAACCAACAGTACTAAAATGGGTTTTTAACGCATCCCTTATGCGAACTGCCCTTAGCTGCGCCCCCCGGATACCCCTCGTGTCTGGTTGCTGGTAGGCATTTTCCAGACGTTGTGCCTCAGTGGTCCAAGAGTTCCTGAATCTCTCCCCCCGGCTTTCACATATATTGTGAAGAACACAGCAAGCCGAAATAACTAATGGGATCCTGTCCTCGTGGAGATCTAGCCTGCCATACAGCGCTCTCCAGCGCGCTTTTAAACGGCCAAAGGCACACTCCACAACCATTCTGCATCTACTTAACCGGTAATTGAAACGCTCCTTGTCAGGATCCAACTTCCCGGTGTACGGCTTCATGAGCCATGGCATCAGTGGGTAGGCGGGGTCCCCAAGTATCACCACTGGCATCTCTACACCGCCCACAATTATTTTCTCGTCTGGAAAAAATGTGCCAGCATGTAGCCTTCTGAATAGTCCAGAGTTTCTAAAGATGCGTGCATCGTGCACCTTTCCAGACCAGCCAGCATTAATGTCCATAAAGCGACCACGGTGGTCCACCAGTGCCTGTAGAACCATCGAAAAGTATCCTTTCCTGTTGATGTATTCAGAGGCAAGGTGGTCGGGAGCGAGAATAGGGATGTGAGTCCCATCTATTGCACCCCCACAGTTCGGGAAGCCCAACTCATTAAATCCTGCGATGATCTCCCTCACGTTTCCCGGGGTCACCATCCTCCTGAGCAGAATACGGTTGATGGCTCTGCATACTTGTGACAGTGCCACTCCAACGGTCGAGCGTCCAACCCCAAACTGGTTTGCGACCGAGCGGTAGCAGTCTGGAGTCGCCAGTTTCCAAAGTGCGATAGCCACACGCTTCTCCACGGTCATGGCGGGTCTCATCCTCGTGTCCTTGCATCGAAGGGCAGGGGCAAGCTCCTGGCATAGCTCCATAAATGTGGCTTTCCGCATTCTAAAGTTCTGTTGCCACTGATCATCATCCCACAGCTGAAGGACGATTCGTTCCCACCAGTCTGTGCTCGTCTGCCGGGACCAAACACGGCGGTTCAGGCTGTGTTGCTGGTCCGCGAAACTGATCAGAATGTCCGTTTGGTTTTCAATGCTGTCATCATCCGAGACCGAGTCATCCGTGTCATGCTCCGAATCATAGCCAAAGGCAAACCGCAACAGAATCTGGGCTGTGTTCACAATGCTGAAGGCAGCATTCAAGATCACAGCTGAATCCATGTCGATTCTGAAAAGGCAGTGCCGAGAAGAAGGTTGCTTCAATTTGAAATTCGCGCTCGTTGCTATTGGCAACCGCTGGGTAGCGTCAGTAGCGGAATGCACCACGGGAGATGATACTGGGGACTCTGGGATACGTACCCACAATCCCCTTCGCTTTCCTGGAGGACTGCGCTCAGAAGGGGGGGGGGCTTTGTTCCGTTAGAGCAAGCATAGTGTGTACGCGATCTCGCGCAACAACAGCCACGGGAGAATTAATGCGGAAGAGGATTATTGCGCGTTAAAAATGGTAGTGTGTACATAGCCTAACTCATAAACATCTTTTCCTGGTTAGGCAGAAACAACTGTGTTATATATGTACTGTACCATATTAAAAAAATATCAGTTACATACAGTGTACTTGTAATTTTCTTTTCAGGGATCGTTGAAGATATAGACATAATGTTTATGGAGAAAAATCAAATAGGTTTGCTTTGTCATTGCAGGTTTCTAAACTTGGGGAACTTACCAGAGGACAATCTACTAGCAAATTTCACACACAAGACTACCAATAACAGAACTTCCAAAGGCAGAGCTTAAAAGGCCCTAGCTCCTTCAGAAACCCAACAAAAGTTAGAGCAACCAGTAACAGAGAGGAAGAAAGCAAGAGTAGTTGTGTTTCCCTAGAGTCCCTTATATCACACTTCCAAACAGAGCCACAGATACCAGGGCTCTAAAAAACTGAGCTCTTTAAGGCATCTCAGGTTGGGCACCCAAAAATGGAAACACTCAAAATCACTAGTCTCTTGTAAAAACAGAGACCCACAGTCTTACTGCTGTAACCCTAGTCCATCCTTCCCTGTACTCTGAACCCTATTGTTTGTGTCATATTTAGGGTGGGCAACTGCACCTGTGTTCCCCCTCGTATGGTCCACCAAAGGCACCCACTCCAGGCTCCCAGTTCCTCAGCTAGCACCTTTCTTGGGTAGAAAGAGATGGCCTCCGTCCCAGATGCATAGTTCTCTGCCTACAATGAGTTCCCCAAAAAGTCAGACTGACACACCAGACCTACTTTGCTTTCTCCTCAGAGGCTATAAAGAGCATAATTACCCACAGTTACAAGTTACCATATCACTTTTCTGACCAAGCACATTTATTTTTAAGGTGAAAGCATTACAGAGAAAACATATTAAAAACAATAAAGTAACTTACAAACACCCCAAAGAAGTTGCATGCAATCCCACAATATTATATTATATTATATTATATTATATTATATTATAAATTCAAAGTTCATGTACTATTGTGGGATTTCCTTGAAGTTCACAAACTATGTTCACCCTCTGAAGAAGGAGGTGGCCTCGCCCCCACTCCTCAGGTATTTTTCTGCATGGATTGGGAAGGTAACTTGACTCTCCTTTGATTGTCCCCCACTAAGCTGTCAGCTGACCTGTTTGTATTTTGGCTTACACAGTCCTTACAGATCTTGAGCTGATTGAGGAGGTCTGATGTACCCCCTTCTGGTTTCAAAGTGATAATATCACTCCTGAGAAGCAAAGACAATGCAATATATAACAATATCCCCACAGCCAGCACCCCGATCCTTACTTGGTCTGTATAGAAATCTGTCTAAAAATAGAGTGAAAGCTTTTACACCAGGGCCCTTAACCCACATTTCATAACTTGGGAGCATTTTGGGGGGTTTCATGATTTTCAGGCTTAACTATCAGTCCCAGTAGGTCTCCACCCAGTGAATGACTCCCCATTATCTGCCACCTTCCACTTCCTCTGATGATTCTATGGATCCTCCTCCTCATCCAGAAGGGTGCAGCATGACATGTGGTTAGATGTGTGAACAGCTCACTGCTCAGAACATCCTGTGTAGACTAACTATGTGACTCCCTCCTTCTAGAGATTCATTCACAGTTAACTCAGTGAGACTGGGGTGCCAGCAAGGCCCTGTGGATACAGTGGGCCATCCTGGGCAAAATGACCCCACTGGCCACATTTACCACATTTGCTTTTCCCCACCCATCCCAGGGGTGGTTTCCCTCCCCACTGGGTGTAGGTTTCGACCCGATTCTTGTCCTCCGATTCTATTCCATCCCTATTAGGTTTTCTCTCAAGACCAGGGCAACTGTCACCATACTGGTTGGCCCATTTCCCAACTACAGTTACACCTCTGGAATATTTGTCTACTAACCATAAATTGTTCTATACCCATTAACTCGTAAGCCTCATAGATGATTTACCCCCCCCCCCCCCAACAACCTGTAGACCATTTCTTTATATAGCCCCTAATTTGAGTTGAAACCCCAGCATAAGTCATGTCTCTTTTTCTCTGAACTCCCCCAAACCTTCTATTATATGCTTCAGGAGTAAGTGTAAATTTTGCAACAAAGCTTCTTTACATTATTCGTAATATTTATAGTCCTCTGATCATAAGGGTGAAAATGTCCAAGGCCTATGCTACAGACAGTAATAGAGCCAAATACCATTGTTTAATTCTCATTCAATTTCAAAATTGTTTAGATACATATCCATGTCATCTCCCTGCCTAAAGCAAGAAAGTAATTTGGAAGCTATGCCACTTATCATGAAAGGATACCTGGGATTTGGCTTCACCTATCAGATTATGGTCCTACTCACACAAGCAGCTGATTTTTCAGACATAGTCTGTTTCTCTCCAGGTGAGGAATCTTGATACACCTGTGGACCTGTCCACAATCCCAGTTGCAGTGATGCAATTGACTGGGCTTGATGGAACATGGTTGCTGTTTCTATCAGCTTCTTTGCAGCCTCTCTCCAAAGAATCGTCTCCAAGATTTCTCCTGGATCTTGGACCCTCTGCTAATAGGTTGGGTGGTCCCTGTGAACCTGGCCCATCGTTCTTCTTCTGATCATTAGAATACAGCAAGACAACTAGCTGTACCTAGTGTCCAGCTGCCTTCTTTCTTGGCATAACTCAAGTGGGTCTGACCTTTCTTCAGTTATTGATAATTCATCTTCCCAGTCTCTCTTTTTATTTTTCCTTTCTTGAAAAGACTATTAGGACTTTTCTCTGTGCTTCTGCCTTCAATAGTACTTGACCCTTTGGTAGCTGGCAGTTCACAGTGTCATATACTCCACTTTTGCCACCCACCATATATATACATATATATATATTTGTTACTTCAGTCGCTATACCTGAACTAAAACTTTAGGCTCTTCAGGCTAATGACTGTGTGACTGTGTGTTCCTTAAGTGTTTGGATAGCAGCAGGCATGATTATGGGTGCATAGTGCTTCAATCAATCAATCAATCAATCAATAATAATAATAATAATAATAATAATAATTATTATTATTATTATTAGCAACCCTTGTAGTATCAGCACACAGACTGAGGATTGAATGGAAAGGGTGAATTCACTACTTCTAATACATTTTCAAGTAATTTACTAATTGCTCTATCCTTATATCTTCAGCAGTCCACTGCCACCTGCTATATCTTTTTTTCTTCTCCCTGGGACTTTCTCTATACATATGGTGGCATGTAGAGTCCACGTAGCTCACACTGCAATTAAAGGCATCCATGCTCACTGTGGTGTGTAGTAACAAGCAACAGTGAAAGGGAACAATGAGAGGAAAGACTCCAGCAGCAGGTCACTGCACTGCCAAAAATAGCAGTGAAGATATGGAAGGCACTGCTTGGACAAGTCGAGACCTGTGTGGGGTTCAGGCATATAGGGCACTCTATTCCTATAGTCTAAGTTGTACCTCACTGTCTAGGTTTCTACTTATACCCACACTAGCTGGGCAAGCAGTGTAAGTAGCCTACACACGACCATACATGTAGATCTACTCTGTGATCTGACTCTACCCGCCTCCCTAATTTTTCATTTAATTTACCCCTATCATATGCATAATTTAGATTTATTACTTGCTCCAACAATATTTCTAGATGCCCAAGTTGGGTTACTAGGCCAACAGCTTTTTCTTCTGCCTATGTCAGATAAGAGGAGTGACCTTGCTATCTATGCGTTTGTCATCTCAAGGTTAGACTGCTTGGATACACTCCTAAGATGTTACATTTTAAGGCCAACTAAAATTGGTGTAGAATGACCATTTCAGTAGATTTCTATGTCAAGAGCACATTACACCAGTCCTCTGAAATCAGTATTGGTTGCCGGTAAGTTTCTGGGTGGAAGTCAAGGTTCCACTTTTATCCTACAAAGCATTAAGAGTCAGATTTTTAAAGATATTTAGGCACCTAGCACAATTTAAAACAAAAAAACCTAGCTCCCAGTGGGTACTTTTGAAAATCTACTAGGAGCCTATCAGCCTCGTTAGGTACCTCATACCTTTAATAAGAATCTGGACTTAAATAGTTTGGAATCCAGCTTCTGGAAACACTGCCTCCTTCCTTGCTGTGGTAGTGCCACAGCTGAGATCAGGAAAGAAGCTTGAGCAGTAGCCTCCTTGACAGATGATTTCACAGTGATTTTCTCTCACACAAAACATTTTGCTGTCTCAGAGAGTAAGAAATACATGGTCACTGACTGAATGTGAACAAACAAAATCACTCTTTCAATGTGATATTTTTCTTGGGAACTAGCTAGTCAGACAATCATACCTGCAGATAAGTTGACAATAAACAAAGGATTCTTACATCTCTTGTTTTTTTCTTTCCCTAATTTATTTTACATGCACTCTGCATGGTTTATACAAATGGAGTATATGACACTGTCTGGATTAGAGGGTAAAACAAAAAAAGAGTGCTGTGGCACTTTTAAAGGCTAACAAATTTATTTTTCGCATGAGTTTTTGTGGGTGTGGTTTCGTGAATTAGGGGGTGACCATTTATAACATTAGTTAATATTAATATGACAAAATTGCAATGATTCATAGACGATATGCCATGTCAGGTACCATTAGAAAGGTTATAATTTGCTATGTATGTTAATATTGTTTATGTGTATGCATCATCTCTGCAGTGTAAGTTATGTATATGTGTAATGTGTAGCATCAGCATTGATTACTCATCAAGGGCCATTACCTATACAATGAGCCCAGGCAGAGGAGCCAGGATGGCACCTGTGGTCAGGGGGACTGCAAGTGCCTTTCCTAACAATGTGCTGTGAGCTTATGTTTGAAACAAGCCATGTGATAGACCAAAAACTATAAAAGGCTGCACACCACCTCCATCTTGTCTTCATTCCTGCTTCCTACTTTTGGATCAATTTATCTACAACTGAAGCTGTGAAACAAAAGCCTGGTACCTATCCAGGTACTGGATGTACATCAGAGGAACTGTGGAAACCTGTGAACTCCACTGCTGAGAATTCTGCTGAGAATCTGATATATATGGACTTTAAAGTTACTTGTATGTGTCTGATTGCTGTGACCATTTAACATCTCTCTTCTTATTTGTTTCTTTCCTTTTGTAATAAACCTTCAGTTTTAGTTACTAATGGACTGGCTCAGAGTGTGATATTTTGGGTAAGATCCATGGGTGGATTTTGGAGCTTCACCTGGGGACAAGGCCGTCCCTGGGGAGGGGAGGGGGGTGAAAGGGGAAATCGCCCCACGGTTACGTGGGCCCCGCAGTGTCCCACTCCCAGCGGGGCAGCACGGGGCCCATGTGCCGCAGCCCCTCCTCCCACAGCCACAAATCTCAAATGCTCATTGGCTGGCTGGATGTAACATCATCTTGACCGCATACATGCCCTTGGCTGGAAGCTTATGGGGCTTCTTTCATGCAAAAAAGAAGCCGCAAAGAAGCCCAAAAAGCAACTGTCAAATTATAAGTGGCGGGACTTTAGAGCATTTAGTAAGCAGGTAGGGTGGGGATAGTGGACGGGGGCAGGGAGTGATGAGGTGGGGTGAGGGGGGTAGGTGGGATAAAGGCCTTATTTATCCCTTCTGCCCCCCTCACTCCTCCTCATCACTCCCTGCTGCCATCCTTTGTGGAAGAGGGATGCAAAGTGAGCAGCCAATCAGGGAAAGCAAAGCCGCCTTGTGACTCTGATAAACTCCGCCCCGGTAAGATCCAAATTTGTATTGGTCTCGTAATGGGTATCAGCAGAACATTTTTGGTAAAGGGAATATAGAGTTTTATTAACTTACATCTTTTCTGGAACTAATTGCTAACTGGGGGCCAGAGACTGAAATGCAGTAAAGGGGGTTGTGTAACTTCTTGTTTTTAGCTTCTTATAACCAGTGTGCGGGATCAGAAACACTGTTTGTGACTGGTTGATCAATCTAACTGCAGTATTAGCAATCAGTTTGGGAGAATCCACCCTCCTTTTGCAGCCAGCCAGACAAGTCACAGAACATTTCTGTGCTTTATTTTTATTAGTTATTACTTATAACACTTTGAAGCCCTAGTAATGGGGCAGCATGGTAGGTGCTATATAGATAGCCAACAGAGAATGTTGCTATAGCTCCAGTAATTTCTGAATGTGGTACCAGAAACTTCTAGAAGCATAGTTTTGTTTGTTTGCTTGCTTGCTTTTTGTTACCATATTTATGTTCTCATTGGATGTTACTAGGTTTAGATATCGAACACTTTATGTGAAATTAATATTCATATTTTAAAATTGCAGAACACAAAATGGAAGGATATACCACGTTAGCTTATGATATATTTCCTTTGTTTGACCTGTGTGTCTTATATAAAAGCTGTGATTGTTTGGCTTTAGAGAGTATAAAATATATGCAAAAATGACATAATAGATATTTTAAAATAATTTGTTCTTCACGCTGATTTGCTAAAAGGGAATTTCTGTCTTTGCCAAACCAGGTTCTTTTTGAGGCATTAATCCTCAAAGGAGAAGAAAATGACTAGCATTGCCTTAGGACTACAGTACTGCTCAAACACTTCTAATGCAGTCCCATACATCTGGGATCACTGCTTACAAGAGAATCTTTCCGGCTGCTGTTTTTGAACCTTGTGCACCTCCCTTAAGCCTCCTTAAACCTCTCAACTGTCAGAAAGAAAGGTGAGAGAATTCTCCAGCATTTCCTACACTGAGTCCTGTGAATTCAGAACTGCTTTCTCTACAGAGTGTTAACTCAATAAGAGCATTAGCACCTAGAGGTGTTGAAGTGCCATTTAACTACCCACTGCCCATCTCCCCTGAAAACCTCTACAACTTAATCTTCTAAAGGTCAAATATCTCAAGGAGAAAAGTCCATAAACAACTTTTATAAATATATTTAATGGATAACAAAACTTTTCCACAAATGCAGTGATTCAGAGAAGCAGTATTCTCATGGAGAATTTAGTTAAGGAAATTGTCCAGTGTGGCCATTCATTACAAGCAAATGTTTGTTTTTCAACTTCATAATGAGAAGAAGGGAAAAGAATTCACTACGTGTAAATTGGCTTTCTTCAATTTACATCAGTGTAGAGGCAAAGGTGAGAAAAAACAAGCAGCTGTGGCTTTCAAAAAATAAAAAGCAATTTGTTTTTTTGTTTGTCAACCACAATGTACTCCATTTTCAAAAAAAAAAAAAAAAAAGGGAGGGGGAGGCAGGACATCAGCTCAAATGAAATTTATATTTTTTAGAATCAGTTACAGACTAACAGTAATGGAATTCATTTCACTCAACTGAAATATTCATTTCTATCACTGCAGTTCTGGAAAGTCAGGGCTTTGAAAAAGGGAAGACAAGCATTAAAATATTATTTAGTAGAGAACACAATCAAGTATGTCATTTTATAATGATCTTATGTCAATTACATGCAAATAGGATAGTAAAACTAGCTTCTGTTGATTTAGATATAATTATGTAATATTTTGTTCCTACCTTCCTACATACAAATGTTGCAAAATACTGTACAATGCCAGAAGATATTTAAAAACTAGCATCTCTTACAACTCAGCATTTTAAATTATATGATACCTAGAGAAGAATACTCTGTTCTGGAGCAGGACAATATTTTTCAAATTAAAGAAAGAATTCAATCATTCCCACATGTACCGCATTCAAATGATGCACATCCACATCTGATTTCCTCATATCATAATCATTTCTTCTGTGCGGATTCCACAAAGGTCTCAGGAGAAAAAGCCTTAGAGTTATAAGAAAGCTCTTTCACCATTTCATTTATCCCAGTGTCAGGAAATGTATTTGTTCTGTCTGGAGCAGAGTTCTGTCTGCCCCACAAAAAATCTTCCCTCTCCCATTTTTACACCAAAGATGAGACCATTTAGTCAGAAATAGGCTATATAAAAAAGTGGATCACCACAGAGACATGTATGGGAGATTGCAGTGTCCAAAATATTAAGATATATTTTCTGGTTACTTAACAAATGGCTGGTGCGTGATCTCAACAGGATAAGACTATTAATGTCGGTGAAAAAATGAACTGACACTGGAATGTCAACCTGAACATTTTTTGAAAGAACTTCTAAAATCAGATGATGAGTTGGAAATTTGACCAGAGCATGGGATAACACATTGCTGTACAGTACCTGGAGCTGTGGAGACAGAATATGAATAGCGCTGCCTAGAAACTTTTTGATGAAACAGTTTGTCTGATAATGCCTATTTGTCAAATCCTAAATGAATGTGAAAAATTCTGTGGTTCAACTAATCACTGAATTTCAGGCAGGTTTCCAATGGTGGGTGGTCTGGGATTCCAGGGTGCATGGCTTCAGCAAGGAGCCTGGCATGGCAGAGCTGCCCCACAGCTGCAGACCCTGGAGGCTCAGGGTACTTCAATGCAGGGCCATTGTCATTGCAGAGCTGCAGACCCAACCTTGGTTCTCCATGAATGGCAATGCTGCCTCAAGCCTATGTATCCTGAAAACCCTGAGTGTTCAAGCCAGAGCAGTTAGCATTGTGAGGCTGCCATGGACCCACTGATCTGTGAGATCCAGCAGCTGATGAGTGACACTGACAAGAATGTCAGTTTCAGACAGCAGCTGCTGAGGTCTGGGGGAGCAAATTTTGTTTAGAAAACAACATGATTCAGTGTTTCCAATATAATTTTTTCAGCATTTCCAGGTTGTAGGAAACATCAAAAAATTGTTTTTATCCTGAATCAGAATAACTTATATTTTGAGATATTGAAATTCCCCACAAACTGGAATTCCTGAATCTTTATCAGCTCTAACTGTGACATAATGAGCCACTATTCTGGCCTCTATGCTTATATGGGAAGGAAGTCTAAAGAATTATAGAATAATAGGGTTGGAAGGGACCTCATGAGGTCATCTAGTCCAACCCCCTACTAAAAGCAGAACCATTCCCACTAAATCATCCCAGCCAGAGTTTTGTCTAACCGGGCCTTAAATAACTCCAAAGACAGAGATTCCACTACCGCCCTAGGTAATCCATTCCAATGCTTCACCACCCTCCTAGTGAGAAAGTTTTCCTAATATCCAACCTCGACCTCCCCACCTGCAACTTGAAACCATTGCTCCTTGTTCTGTCCTCTGTTACCATCAAGAACAGCCTAGCTCCCTCCTCTTTGGAGCACCCCTTCAAGTAGTTGAAGGTTGCTATCAAATCCCCCTTCAGTCTTCTCTTCTGCAGACTAAATAAGCCTAATTCCTTCAGTCTTTCCTCATATGTCATGTGCCCCATTCCCTCATACACTTGGCACAGAGTTCATCTACTGATGTGCCAGACAGAAGAGTATCTGAGGAGGGAGAGGGAAGAACCAAGATTCAGGCATCTGATTCCACCCCCATTCCATACCCTTTCCCAATCACTTGGACCCTTTCCCAATCACTTGGATGCGAGGGTGGTGGTGTGATAACTGGGCTTAGACATTGATTCAAATTATGAGCTCAACTGTGAAAAAGTGGATAGAAGTTCATAAAATGTCACAATAACCTATAAGAATAAATGTTGCTGACCAAAGGCATAGAATGGAGATAGAAAGATTCTAACCAAACAAAAAAGACCTACTGATATAACTCAAGAACTATGTTAATATCATGTCTGTTAGACAAAAGAAATGTGAGACCTGAAATCAGTGAACCAAAATTGGAGTGCAAGATATTAGGTGGTCAAACTGAAGAAGGGATGGGCGATTGCACCCATCACTCTCTTTGTGGATCCTTGAAAGAAAGGACTCTGAAGGGAAAGCTGGCTACAGCAACAGTGGCTGACTGAAAGAAGAGGAAGAAGCTAACTTCACCACCACAGCTGCCACCCCCACCATCTTCTGGGATTCCAGGCTGCCTTCATCTTAATCTTGAGAGCTGCCCTGACCAGACCAGAAAGAGGGAGCCAGATGAGACCTCCCCACCAGCTTCAATTAAATCCCAAACAGCACCTGGGATGTGAGACTGTCTATTCTACTCTCCAATGTGTCCTTTCACTTCCTTACCTCTCTTCCCTATCTCCCTCTCCTTTCTTCTTTTAACAGCAGTCTGGCTTAGTTGTCCAGTGTTGTCTTTTTTTTGAAACACTGCTTAAATCCTGCAGCCAGAAAGGCATTTAAAAGCAATGCCCTAAGCATCCTCATGCTGGTACAAGTTTGCCAGGTTTTGCAGTGGCTCATAAGACTATGTTCTGTACCTGTGTTTTTCCAGCAGTGAGCTTTGAGAGTCAACACCAAAAAGGGAGCATGCATTTTATGTCTTTGCTGTTCTTTTCTCTTCTCCCATTTGTGCGTGTGTTTATTTTGTTCTGTCTTAAAGGAAGTATAATCTGACTTTAATAACAGCAAAAATGTTAAGTGCTTATATACAAATGCTAGGAGTTTAAATAATAAAATGGGTGAACTTGAGTGCCTGATAATAAACAAGAATATTGATGTAATAGGCATCACAGAAACTTGGTGTAATGATGTGGATAATCAATGGGATGCAGTAATACCAGGGTACAAAATATATCACGGAAGGACAGAATAGGTCATACTGTTGGAAGAGTGGCATTATATGAGAAATAAAACATAGATTCAAATGAAATAAATGGACCAAACTGAGCCTTAGAATCCCTATGGATAGTAATCCCATGCTTGAGTAATAAGAATATATCCATAGGGATATACTACTAACCACCTGACCAGTATGGTGATAGTGACTGTGAAATTCTCAGGGAGATTAGAGAGGCTATATAAATAAAAACTCAATAATAATGGGGGATTTCAACTATCCCCATATTAACTGGGCACATATCACCTCCATAGGGGATGCAGAGATGATGTTTCTTGACATCTTAAATGGCTGCTTTTTCCGGCAGCTACTCCTGAAACCCACAAGAGGAGGGTCAATTCTTGATTTAGTGCTAAGTGGAACACAGGATTGGGTCCAAGAAGTGTCTATAGCTGAACCCCTTTGTAAGAGTGACCATAACATAATAAAATTTAACCCCCTGGGGGAGAGGAATGAGGGACGGCACCAAAGCAGGATACCACAATAGCATTTAATTTCAGAAAGGGGAACTACATAAAAATGAGGAAGTTAGTTAAACAAAACTTAAGAGATACAAAAGTTCCACCATAGCTAAATGACAAAGTTAAAAAAAGCAGATGAAGGCAAAAAGGTAGCATTTAGAAAATGAAAGTTAAATTCTACTGAGGATATACTCTGGCAAGTAAAGTGTAAAAAAAATAATTAGGAAGGCCAAAACAGAATGTGAAGAATCATAGAAGATTAGGGATGAAAAAGAACCTCAGGAGGTCATCTAGGCTGTGTCTACACTGGTAAATTAAGTCGATTTAAGCTTTAAGTTGACTTTATAACATCACCTTTCAACTAGACCTAAGGCTTAAGTCGACTCCCTAGAGTCAACTTAACCCAGTGTAGACGTGGGGTAGCCCTAAATTGACTTGCTCTCCCTGCCGGGGTGGGGCACAGGAGGAGCCTGGCATGCCCCCCTGCGGGGCAGGGCAACCCTGCCCTATGCCCTGCTAGGGTCCCTGTCCCCCTTTGCCCCATTGTACCTAGGTACAATGGGGCAAAAGCTGAGTCCCCTGGCATTGGGCAAGGGGTGCCCCCCTCTGCCCAAGTGGACCTCCCTAGGTCCCCCTAAGCCCCTAGAAGTCGACCTAGGCATCCAGTGTGGACACTCTAGGTCGACTATTTAAGTTCCCCTTTAAGTCGACTTTATTTTTAAGTGTAGACACACTAAATCAACTTAAATTAACAAGTGTAGACATAGCCCTAGTGACTTGATTCTAGTCCAACCCCCTGCTCAAAGCAGGACCAACACCAACTAACTCATCCCAGCAGAACTTTGTCAACCTGGGCTTTAGTAACCTAAACGATGGAATAGCTAGCCAAAGACTCAAAAAGTAACAGCAAATAAATAAATAAATAAATAAATAAATAAATAAAGTGCTGCAAAACACCCAGTTGGGCCACTGGATGATTGAGATGCCAGAGGAATAAAGGAAAGCATGGTTACTGCAAAGAAGCTATATGAATTATTTTCATCAGTCATCAAAGCTGAGGATGTGAGGGAGATTCCCAGACCTGAGTCTCTCTTTTTAGATGACAGATTTGGGGCACTGTCCCAGAATGACGTGTCAGAGAAGGTTTTGGAACACATTGATAAATTAAACAATAAGAAGTTACCAGGACCAGATGATATCTACCCAAGAGTTGTGAAGGAACTTAACTGTGAAATTGTAGAATGATAATTATGGCGTGTAACCAATCACTTAAATCAGCTTCTCTGCCAAATGATTCGAAGATAGCTAATGTGACAACAATTTTTTAAAAGGCTCCAGAGTCAATCCTGGCAATTACAGGCTGATAAGACTAACTTTTGTACAAATTGGTTGAAATAATTGTAAAGAACAGAATTATCAGACGCATGGATAAATATGATTTGTTGGGGAATAGTCAATGTGGTTTTTGGAAAAGGTAATCCTCCCTTAACAATCTACTAGAATTCTTTGAAGGGGTCAGCAAGCATGTGGACAAGACTGATTCAGTGGATATAGTATCTCTCTCTTTATATGCTATATATAAAGATTTTCAGAAAAGCCTTTGACCCCCACCAAAGGCTCTTAAGCAAAGCAAGTCATCACGGGATAAGAGGGAAGCTCTTCTTCTGGGTCAGTAACTGGTTGAAAGAAACAAAGGATAGGAATAAACGGCCAGCTTTCAGAATGGAAAGAGGTAAATAGTGGTCTCCCCCAGAGGTCTGTTCTGGGATTAGTACTGTTCAACATATTGAACATAACATAAATGATTTGGAAAAATGGGGTGAACAGTAAGGTGGCAACATTTGCAGTTGATACAAAATGCCTCAAGACAGTTAAGTTCAGAGTAGACTGTGGAAAGTTACAAAGGAATCTCAGAAACCTGGATAACTCAGAAACAAAATAGCAGATGAAATTCAATGTTGATAAATGCAAAGTATGACACACTGGAAAATATAATTCCAACTATACATAAAAATGATGGTGTTTAAATTAGCTGGTACTACTCAAGAAAGAGATATTGGAGTCATTGTGTATATTTCTCTAAAAAAACATCCACTCATGCAGCAGCAGTCCTGAAAGCTAACAGAGCTTTGGGAATCATTAGGAAATGGATAGTTATAAGACAGAAAATATTTCATTGTCTTCTTATGAATCCATGGTACACCCACATCTTGAACACTGTATGCAGATCTGGTCTTTGCATCTCAAAATAGATTTAGTGGCATTCAGAAAAGGGCAACAAAAATGATCAGGGGTAGGAAAAGATAAATAATATTTGGACTTTTCGGCTTGGAAAAGAGACAAGCAAGGTGAGATATGATGGAAGTTTATAAAACAGCAAATGAGGAAGGTTTCTTTACTTCTCATAAAACAAAAACTAGGGGTCACCAAATGAAATTAATAGGCAGCAGGTTTAAAACAAACAAAAGAAAGTATTTCTTCACACCATGCACAGCCAAAAGCAAAATGAGCCAAAATGCCCATTCATGAAAATTTGTGTACCTACATTTAAACTCTATGTTCAGTCATGGCAGAACTGTGAAATTGCTCCATAAGTTTAGATAGTGTTTTACATGATAAAGAAAAAATATCAATCCTACAATGTGTGTACAATTTTCATGTCAAGTATTATCTGTCATTCAAATCTTGTTCTAACATTATCATTATTTTTATAGAGGAAGAAGAATTGAAAACAAGGAACAAAGTTAGTAATAGTAATAAACATTTTAGAATCAATAATTCATTGACACTCCAAGTCTTTGTAGAGAATGTAGGAAAATATTAAACCTATGTAGGTGAGACTCCTAGATCCCTTTAAACATGAAAACTTTTCAATTTAATAAAAAAAATAAACCAATAGTGCTGGTCTTGGGGAATCTACAAAATATGCTGCTTCCCTTTTCTTCTTCCGACTCCTCCACACTCACTGCCCCCCAATTCATTTTGGGGGCTCTATAAAATGCGAAAAAGAATCTCAAATTTCATTTAAAAAAATAAAAACAACCACCATCATCCAACCCTTTTCACTCTGGAGATAGTCTTGACAATGTAAAATGATCATTAGTACTGAAAATTTGTCAGTGATATTTCCTAGAAGACAAGGGTAATTCAGTTCCTTCCTCAGCCACTCAGCGCTGTCCTTAGTGACATCCAGGATGCTCACAGAGGAGGATGCTGGTGAGAAACGGAGGAGCCCCAAATTACCACTCTTGGTGACATTCTGGAAAACTCTAAAGATACTCCTGACACTGGTGGTTATATATTAAGTGAATCAAAAATTATGATGACAGATAACCATGTGCGTGCACACAATATATAATACTGGCTTTTACAGCTGCCAGTACAAGCACGCATACACACACACAGCCAGATTCTTTGCTGCTCTTCTTGAGAGTTGCAGTACACAAGGCACAAGTTAGGAGAAGAGGGGAAGCTTCTATGTGGTCTGAAATGACCCCTGAGAAAATTAGAGCAGTCTTTAATTTATGGCAGATTTACCTGTTCTGCCTATGGATTTCTCTGGAGCTCAGAATCCATGTAGCACTGTGCATATCTTTTTCACACCAGTGGTCAAACCACAGCACATGCGTTATGTTAGGACCTAAGAGTAGGGGGCAATTTATGGCTAACTACATCAAGACTATATTGCTTCTGTTCTGGAGGAATTATCTCCTGGCTTCCTGTAGTTCTTTCATACAGTAGCCAGAGTATGGCCACAATCTAGCCCCATATATGTACACAAACTTGAAGGCAGAGTAGTTTTTAAGAATATTGGGAAATAACTGTGCACAAACCTTCCAATGATTTTATCCTACATGTCTGATGAACTTAAAGAAGGGAAACACACTTAAAGCCTTCTCCTGCTGACAACATATGTAGACTGATGAGGTAGACAAGCTTAAAAGGTCTAGGTGGACCAGCTGCCTGCTGTCCTGGTTGTAGAAAGGAATACACCTAATAAATTGTTGAGTTGCTTGGGAGATCAGAGAGGAAATCAGCAAATTTGGGCTGGGGATAAATTCTGCAAAGTGATTTTCCTGAGTGTGTGTATGTGACAAACAGCATTGCTTTAAATGTTAAATAAAAAAATATTTGGAGAGCAAAAGTGGACTTATTGGTAAGTGATAAAGTTTACATCATTCCATTAACCAGAGCAATAAGGCCTAATGTACATTCCCTCAGGACATACTAATAAAAAAGCAACAAGAAATGTGACTTGGAGATGCCAGCCAGAATCTATAATAGACTCATTTCAAAATTATTGAAAGATTCAGTGCTATTCATATGAAAGTGACTCTAAGCAGCAGCTAAAATATATATATATATATAAAAAGTGGGCACATTTTTACTATACCAGCTGTAAGTGGGTGGGAGAGAATAAATTACAGAAAATGAGTTAAGTATAGGATGGACTTTGTGTTCTTGTAAAGAAATAGCACATAAATTACGAGGACTTTTGTTCTGGGGGAAGGAATGTGTAAAGATAAAACAGTGCATTGTCGTGACAATAAAGGTTGTCAAGCCTCCTAGAACTGGGACTAAACTGCAATGTTTAGAAATACATTTTTTCAAGCTTCAGTAATGATCAGAGCTAGGCTTTTGGTCTGGCTTTTCTCTGCTCCCTATTTCTCTTCTGCCAGCATCAACCATATGTCTGTGAAAAATAAATAGGTCAATCCACACATGGCAAAGCACATTAGTGCAGATGACCTTTGCTCCACTCTCCTTCTCAGCCTCACTGGTCCCTGGATACAATAGCTCTTTTAGACAGCTATTCTGCAGCTGCTTCCAGATATGCCTCACCCCATCTTCAGGGCAGTGGGTGTTTCCACAGCTTGAAGTGAAAATCAAGTTAAAAAAACCTTCATCTGGATTAATCTGTGTTACTTTTCCCCATGGTTTTGGAACAGGGTAGACTTCCAGAGTAAATCAGCCCTCTCCAACATTATGTGTCTATAATCCGGCAGCGGCCTTCAAGTAAAGGTTTCCACAATCTCGCAGGAAGGGAGAACATGCCACTGAGATTGGGCTTGGGGAAGAGGGGAAGACCTAAGTGCTTCAGGAAACGTTTTGCATTAAAAATAACATACAAACAACATTTGTCTTATATCTTATATTGTCTTTTCATTCCCAATAACCATAGACAGGCTTTTAGTCAAGTGCTTTCATTACTAACACCTGAAATGAGAATCCAGGTCTAGGCAATAAATCCATTGTAGTTCCCCAAATTCCACTGCTCCATTACATTAGTTTGCTTGAATCTCACTGGAATAGCAGGTTTTAATTTTCTTTAACAACAGGGAAATTTATTTCAAATATATCTTCTCATCTTGACATTACATGGAATTCCAAGGTATGGACTATAACCAACATGTGGCGTTGGGTCAAACAGGAAGCAGCTCCGGCTCATGATAACTGGAAGAGAATTACACAGGAGGGAAGGAACAATTTCTCAAAGGGCCCCCCGTAATATTCAGCAGCCGTGCTCAGGCCAGCCACAGTATGTGCAGAAAGCAGTGTTGCTAACGCCTGTGATTTTATCACAATGTTTGGCCTTTTTAAAACTCCAACTCCTGGATTCACGTTATTACATGAGATTCTCAACTTTCGTTAAAAAAAAAAAAAAGTTCCAGCTCTCATGACAGCAGATAAAACTTGAAAATATGAAGTGAGTATATCTCAAAAAGCTCTGAAACCAGCAGGCAAATTAGAAGGTTCCAACATTTGTGATTTTAATAAAATCTCATGATTTTTAAATCTTATTTATGAAGAGAGACTCATTACTTTTGAATGCCCAAAGTTGGAAATGTTGAGAATGTACCTAGCTTTTGTCCTCCTCTAACAAGATTTCCGTTGCTGTAACTGAGCAACAGTGTAGGCAGTGAGGGATCAGGGGTCAGATTCAGAATCGGTTCACCAGCAGGGATGGCAAGGCGAGGCAAAACCTTCCAGGCATAAAGTAATATTGATTCAAGCACATAAGGTGATAGGGAGCAATGGTAAATCATGAAAAGGGCATTGCTAATTTTCACCACGTTTTGTTTTTAATTCTAGCTCTAGGTAACACATTTGTGTCTGTTATAGACACAAATATTAGCTGACATTTAATGGACAGCACACTTTTTTAAATATTCCACTAGGCTGTATCAGTTTGAAAAATGACTTACGGAATGATGGTCTTCATATCTGCATCGCAAAGGAGTTGCATGTGAAACACGGTTTGTAAATCAGCCAAATTATTTGTAGGTAGCTCATAATAGTGCTTGTTGCACTTCCTGAAGCATCTGTCCTCCAACACACTGCATTCATTCAACTGATGACCTTCTAACATATAGTTTGTAAGTCAGATTTCTGAGTCAGATTTTTTTCTCTTACATTACACAATCGATCACTCCTTTGCAGCTCCTGCCATTTTCTGGTGAGGATTTCTGATTATTTATAACAGAGTGAGGGTTAGGGAGCATTAGAAATTGAACTTCAGCAGAATATAGCTGCAGTTCAAGATATAATGCTTTAAATACGAACTTTCATTCATTGCATTATTAATGTAATCCTGACCCTTCTATAAATGTCAGCGATAAACAAATCTGCTTTTCTTGTCTAGTCCAAAGCCTTTAAAGATAAACAAATACTGAGTAGCTGTGTGTGATTTAATATGTCCATTATATATACGTATCTGCTTTGTAAGTTTGCATAAGATTCTGTCTTCTGATTTATCCTGATTTCTAGAGAAAAGATACTCTCTCTCTCTCTCTCTGGGGGATTACCAGAAAACAATTATTCTATGTTGAACATTGTTATTTTTCATTAAATAAATTCTGTGACAAATAGCCTTCAACCAAATAATTGTTTGTCATATAAAAATACATTCACTGAATACTATATTTACCAACAACTGCCACATTTGTTGAATAACATACTCAAATAATAATATTTGACCAGCTCAAGCACAATGAATAAAAGAATATCTACAAAAAGATGTATAATTTGATGGAGAATAGATCCATCAATGGCTATTAGCCAAGATAATCAGCCTCATACTCTCTGGGGCTATGTCTACACTTGCAAGTTAGTTCGAATTAAGGAAGCTTAATTCAAACTAACTTAAGCCTTGGCCACACTAGGCTTTCATTAGTTCGAATTAAGGGCTTCCTTAATTTGAACTAATAAATTCGATTGCTTAGTTCGAACTAATCCTTAATTCAAAATAGTTAGTTCGAATTAAATCAATGTGGCCATCTGAGTTCGAACTAATCGGGAGATTGACCTTCCTGCAACAGACTAATTCGAACTAAGCAAGTGCCCTGCATGGACATGGCTAGTTCGAACTAGCATTTTAGTGGGGCCATGCTAGTTCAAATTAAGTTAATTCGATCTAACTAAAATTAGCTCAAATTAACTAATTTGAACTAGCTTTCGTAAGTGTAGACATAGCCTGGGTGTCCCAAGGCTTTCACTGCTAGAAGCTGGAAGTAGATGACAAGGGATGAATACCTTGATAATTTCCTCTATTCATTTCCTCTGAAGCATTTGACATTGGCCACTGTCAGAAGACAGGATACTGGGCTAGAAGAACCATTGGTCTGGCCCAGAATGGCTGTTCATATTCTCCATATGACACAGTATCCTTAAGCCGTGGGAAAGTAGTGCTTCAGGAGAGCACACATAGCAAAATTAACGAAACCCTAAATCTCAAAATTCTAAACAAGGAAACATTACTAATGCACGTGCACATTTTTTCCATGACTATTGTTTTGCAGTTGATCACCTTCAATCAATTGATCACTAGGTACAGAAGAAAACAAAATAGGATCTCATGTTACTATGGATAAAGGAAAACTGAAAAGTTGGGTGAGAATATTATTTACTCGATCAACTTCTGTTCTTGAGGGGCATGAGCTTTTTAGCTTACACTGACATTTTATTTTCCTTTGCTCTCTTTCATGAACATAAGGTGGTCTAATTAAAGGTATTACATCACCCACCTCATCTCTAATATCCTGGGACCAAAATGGCTAAGACAACAGTGAATATGAAAAATGTAGCTTGTGTGACATAGGGAAGAATGAGCAAAAAGTAGGCTATTTCTAAAATGTCTGTCTTCCAATGCACTCTGTATGAGGGTGACTTAGATAATGAATACAGAAATACTTCTAGTTGACTACAAGCTTTATAGTTTTTTGGGCTGTTGTTTTTTTTAAATACATAAGATGAAAAATCTATTTTTGCTTTATTTGCATTATTCAAAAGTTATTTTATCATCAGTTTGTGTGGAATTTTGCAGAATTTTCTTGAATTTCTTCCACTCCTAAGTCAATTCAAACCAGCCATATTTTCACTATTTCAGATGGCATCAGCCAAACTTTATTGTCATTGATTTAGTACCTGTTTCTTTCTTCCCAGAGCTTTATGAAAGTCTATAAATACAATAAAATGTTCCTAAACATGAAAACTGAACTCCCCCCTCCCTAAACATAGGCCTAATTTAAACAAAAGAATACATTTATATGCTATAATCTGAATGTGAAAGTATTCCAATGGTCTCTAGCTGATATAGGTATAGGAAATGTTTCCAATTCCTTATTTTACTGAATAGTTCTCTTTTAAAGCAACAGCTAGTAAAATAAAATAAAATAAAATGGTTAATAATTAGTTATATGATAAATGCTTAAAATTGATTCTGGCTTTAAAAAGCTGTCTCTTGACAGATATTCCTGCAAAGTCTGACAAGAAAAGCAACCATATAAAGCATGCAGATGACATACTAATCAGGAAAATGTAACAAAGCATAATTAACTCTTCTAATGCTAAGGGGGAGACCGTGCAGGCAGGAACAAGAGATTTCTGTTGAACACAAATCTGCCACTATAAATGGAGCTGAGGGCGTGGAACAAGCAGCCCTGTTTTCTTATATTGGCCTTTTCATCTCACCCTTGATCACTTCCCTGAGTCCCACAGCTCTAATTCTCTACCTGTAGTCCCTCTCCTGTTATAGTAATATTCAGAGTGTCCCCTATGGATTATCTGGTGAGATAATGGGTACAACTATGTCCTCATGATCTACTGAAAAATCTCAGCAAGTGTAGACTTTTGGATAAAATACTTTTGTTGATAAGACCTTTGTGCTCTCCTTCCCCCCCAACCTTAACCCTAACCCTAACCCAACCCCCCCACCAACGCAAATATCACATCACACTCTTTAAGGTAAGCAAAATCTCTCTCCATATAGTGAAGTTATCACAATTAGGCTATGTCTACACTTAAGTCGACTTAAGGAAACTGTAGTGTAGATGCAGGGTAAATTAAGTCGACTTAAGCAAGCTTAAGTCAACTTAATTTACAAGTGTAGACGCAGCCTTAGAGACAACTCTGTTTAATCATTTATGGGAACCAGACCTGTGGAGACATCTTATTAGTAAAGCATGCGCAGATACAAAATTTGTACCTGCCTCTGATCTGACATCTGCATACATGGGACATAGATGTGGTCGATATGTGCAGATTCACAGGGCTCTACTTATTAGGCTTTCATATATCTAGGACATTGTCTTACTATGAATGAGCTATGGGATCAATCAGAAAAGATATTTCCAAAGCACTAGCCAAACAAATAATAAAAAAGTGAGTGGTGATACAGTACATGGATGATCTTTGCTACAGTAAATTGTACTGAATTGTCTCACAAAAAATTAAATACTTTACATTCGTGTAATAAGTATTTAAAATGATGTGCTTCTCCTCAAGAAGAGTCCAAATGTAGTACATAAAGGAAATACAGGATCAAAAATAAACTTACATCACAGTTAGAGTTGATACATGTGGTGGGTCAAGTGCAAAAGAAACTATGAGTTTGCAGCATGTTGCAGGACTACCATTCTGGGTCAACACAATGCATTCTTTCTTCTGAGAAGAAAATGCTTATAGCCACAGCCAAAAAGATTTAAATGCTATGTTTCTTATTATTATTTAAAGCCTGTTAATATCAACTGTGTGCCTGACACCATACAAAATAAAGACTGTTCATACAAGAAAAAGTTTATCGTAAGTTAATAAGGTCCATATTCTTTCACTCAATCAAATTGAACAAAACCACTCTTCATGAGTAGGCTTATTGATTTAAGTGTGCGGTGTGAGAAACTTACTCTTTATCTTTAGTGCTGGGCCCTGCACTGGGATTGGTTTTTAAAATGCTTTTTTGAAGTTGAGTGTTCTTCAGAACTGCACTCAAAAACAGGGTTTTCAGTGGGTTTGTCTTCTCATTCCCAGCCTGGTTGGTGATAAAGATACTTATCAATGCTTGGAATGAGGCTCTTGTGGCAAAATTTAGAAAAAACGATCTCGGTGGGGACAAAGATGAAGGAGAACTTCATGTGACATACTAAATATTATATTCATCTTTATTATTTCTGCTGCTAACAAAGCAAACTATGACCTGGATGTTCAGATAGGAGTTACCATGATTTCATATGAGCATTCTGACTTTAAACCATACTGCTACTCTAATATTTTTTTTTTAAATGTCAGTCATAGAAGATGAGGGACAGAGGAGGCACAGGTCATAGTTTGTTTTTTGTTTTGTTTTTTGTTTTTTTTACAGATTTATCAAAATTCTGTGATCTATGAGTTTAAAGCATTAGCAACTAAATGTGAAAAATATAGTTTTGCCCTGAGCATTTTTAATGGGTAAATGCACAGTTCATAGACAAAGGCAATTAGTGAATATGTTAGAACATTGGTGATGTCTTCTTGATAGGAAGCTAAAAAGATGCCAGAGGGTCCAATTTGAATCTCTTTGATGTTCTCAATTTTAGTTAAAGATAAGTCCCTGTCTGTAGGAGCTCTGCATGTAGCTGTAGACAGACAGCAGAATTCTGTTTGGACCCTGTCTTTTTCCCCTAAGCAGGCAGCCATTATTAACTGAATGAACTGAAATAAATGAATGCTACTATGATTTCAGGAAACTTAAATTTATATGACAGAAAAGTTATACACAGCACTAAGGACAGGTCAGCAATTAAAACAATAAGCCAGAAAAGATTTGCGTTTGCTGTACAGTTTCGGTGGACTGTGAGACAGGAGCTTGTTGGCTTTCTGTCTTCAGGCATCCAAGAAGTACTCCAAGATTCTGATCTAAAGTTTACTCAAGTCAGCAGAAGTCTTCCCACTGAATTCTATTGGCTTTGGATTAGGCCCTGATAGCCTAATATACTAGCCTAATATACTTACTATACACTCTGAAATGGCTTATTGATATTGAAGTAAAGCTGGAGTATTCACATTTTCAAGGTTTCCTTTATAACCATAGGGACTAGAAACATACCTTTTCAAGATATATAGACCTCAATCATTGATTAAATACTTTAAATAAAATAGACTTGATGAAAAACTTTTCACTACAATCACAGAACAGATGTAAATGATTGACAACATTTAACAATGTGAAATTTTAAAAAATGTGAAGTCAGACCTTGATTTAAGCAATGTACTTAGGCATGTGCATAATTTTAAGCATGTGAGTAATTCAATGCGACTACTTGTTCACTTTACAATTATCCATAAGCTTGGATATATTTCCAAATTGGGGCCTTGGGATCTCAAAAATCAGGTATGTATTTGTCAGAAAGGTCAAAAATGGTTTGATTATAAAATTCTTCATGTAAAAGTGATTATAACAAACTAATTAACAGACTCAAAAAAAATCACAGAAGGTCTGTTACATATTCAGTCCCTGATCCTGCACCACTGACATCAATGGAAACCCTGCCTGAGGAGCAGGGCATCAGAGAAAGTTTGGGGAGACTATATTGTATTATTACTATATAGAAAACAAGTTTAATTTCTACCCTAAGACTAAATCTTGACTATAATTTCCACCCTAAGAGCAAATCACAAGAGACAGTACATTTCCTCTAGGAATTACTTCATACTTAATTAAAGAACTCAAATTTTAATTTCCAACCTCTAAAATCCAAATTCACTGGACAAAAAGGTGAATTGATACCTTAGGATGTTGTGCCAATTAACAAACTGCAGTAAACAGCTGGCTTGTAGAATTGCCAATGCCTGTACTGATTACAGCATGGACTGCTGTCTTATGAACCTTGGAATACAAAAATGCATTTGTCTGTCAAGACTTCCCTGGCAAACAAAGTATTAAGTGAATTATGATTCCAAAGAAATAAAGATATGATAAGTAACGTGTATAAACCTGCTGCACAGATTATACTCATGAATTGACCAATGCCATTTTCATAGTTTTCTTTGCATACCTGCATGCTATACTAAAAAGGCAATTTACAGGCTATCTTTTCTTGGTAAACTATGTTATGCAGACAGCACAAGGCAATCTGATGTCTCTCATGGTGGATAATAGCATGAATAATTCATTAAGAGCACGTGGGAGTTAAACTCCTAGTATTCAAGGTTAAGAATTCCCCCTTCTCCATGTAGGGAATTGCTTGATTATCCAGAGAATGTGTTCATTTAAAAATTATTGCTTAAAAAGAAAGTGAAACAAATAAATAAAGCCATCTGATACGTCTGACTATTTTAACTTGCAAAGTAGTGCATTAAGGTATCAATAAGTGGTTTTACATTGAGTACAATTCCATTATACCATTTCCATATGTTATGAACGCTGTGTGAAAAGAGTGTGTTTTATTTTGTTTTGTTTTGGTTTTTTTAAAGCATATTTAGTTCTTACAGTTAATAGTATAAGTGTCTACATTTAACTAAACCACAATGAAAACAAAACAAAATCAAAAGACTGTATGGAGGTGGGACATCAGATCAGTTAAGATAAATAAAAGACAAAAATGATGCAGTGAGACATCTTTGATATTGTTAGACCAACCAAGCTTTAGCATTCATTCTATCACCTAAACACAGTGATAATCCTTTCAGTCCTAAAAATATAAAGAACAAGACCACAAATACAAGCCAAAGTTATCAAAACAAACAAGGAGTCCTGTGGCACTTTTAAAGACTAACAAATTTATTCATCGCATGAGTTTTCGTGGGAGAAAATCCCACTTCGTCAGATGCTTTGAAGATCGGGAATTTACAGAATGGGAGGAAATTAAATGCAGGGAAATGTATGACACAGGAGCAGGTCAGGTTGTAACAGCAAATCAAAATAGATGTCGAGATTCAAACACTGGAGAACAGCAAATAGAGGAAGGTGAGGTCACATCACCTGTTGTAATGAGAAAAAAATCTGCAGTCGCTGTTTAACCCTGAGGGAACGGAATTGAATTTATATATAAATTCCAATTCTGCTCTCTCTCTTTGAAACTGTGATTTGTTATTCATTTGTTTGAGCACTGTTATTAACAAGTCGTCAATGGAGTGAGCAGAGAGATTGAAGAGTTCCCCTATTGGTTTTTGAATGTTGTGATTTCTGATGTCAGATTTGTGTCTATTTATTCTTTTGTATAGAGACTGTCCTGTTTGTCCAATATATAAGGCAGGAGGGCATTTCTGGCACATGATGGCATAAATCACATTGGTGGATGAGCAGGTGAATGAGCCATTGATGGAGAGCCAAAGTTATGTGGATGGTGGCTAATGAAAATTGAAAGCATCAGTCAGACGTGCAGATACATTCTAGTCTTGCTAGGTAGAAAGTATTTTCACAATCTCCATGTGTGAGTTTTCTGCATGTGGCACCCAATCCTGCAGGATACTGAGCATCTCCTGAGAAATGCAGACACAGACCACCCTTAATTCTGGCTGATGTCCCACTACGCCAGCTTCTCTTAAACCAGTGGGGATTAAGGATGATGCTTCAGACCTCCCTGGAGGCAGCTAGGAAGCTATTTCCTTCTAACCTCCTTTGCAAATCTGAGCCTCAGTACATGTTAAATTACACAATCACTGTGGGACAGATACTTAAATATCTTCACAGTGATTGTGTAATTTAAAATTGCACCGAGATTGGCATTTACAAAGGAGCCTAAAAAGTAACTGATCACCTAGCTCCCACTTAGTCTAGTAATTTGTTTACCTAATGCTGATAGACTCTTGAAAATCCCAGTTGAAGGTCCAATTTAGGAAACCTCTTAAGCACATGCTTAAATCCCAGTGACTTCACTAGGAATTAAGGGTTTGATGCTGCACTCACTGAAGTCAATGGCAAAACTCCCATTGACTCCAAGGGCAAAGGATCAGGTTTTAAATGCATACTTAATGTAAAGCATGAATGTACACTCCCTTCCTGAATAAAAGATGCTTGCCTGAATCACAGCCTAAAAGAATAAAAATGATTTGACAACACTCTGCATGGGAAGCCATTATTAATGAACAGAAAATGACAGATTGTTAAAGAGAAACGATTACAGTTTTATCACTTACCTATGTATGTAGAATACACTGTGAACAATATTTACTTGATTTCTACAACTGTATTCTTCTTACCTGCTTAGCTGAACCCCAGTTTTTATTTATTGCTACTGCAAATGATAACAAATTATTAATCTATCTACAGATGACATTTACTCACAACATAATGCAGAAAGCTGCGCCACAGAAAAAAGGTAGTACAATAGCTTAATAAAGCCTGACTGTGAGTTCCCCGCCTCTGTCATTGGTAAAATAAATGAGCTGGATTTCTATGCTCCTAGTGAAGTAATAGTCCACTCTACGAAAGCTATAATTATAAAGTGGTGTTGAACTCCAGAGAAAGTGTCACTTAAGCAGCTTGGGAAACTGAAAACACAATCAATCATATATTATTTTTTATTCACACTTAACAAACAGTAAATTGCTGGTAGAAGAATTGTAGCAACAGAAGCACCACTTACTTATGTTACCAAACAGAGATACAAGACATATGTATAGCTGGAAATTTCACGGCATTCAGGTGAAAAAGAAAATAAACTGAAAAGTTTATTCTTAAGCAAGATAGGTTACTGTATTTTGAAGCAGTGCAATTACAGTGAGCAATCAACTCCCTACAATTTAATATTGATGTTCAGACCAGGTGCTAATTTTCTGGCCAACAAAATATGCATTACAGTTTGAATACCGTAGAACAGCAGAAAAACTAGACCTGAGATTATGGAAACTCATTTCAGAACTCCAGCAGACAGTCTTAAAAGTAATGTACCAAAGAGATCTTCGTGTTAAATTGCAAACGGAAAGCAACAGCAAAAGTTTATTTTAATTCCTTCTTCATTTATACACCTAACGTAGCAAGTGTAAAGTGGGCAAAAACCCATTAAGAAACAATGGCTCTGCGTCTCCTGAGTTGTATTCTAAAAATGTACACAGAATGTCTAATGAGTCTTATAGCAACATTCTCTTCACACAATCTGACTTGAAAAGCATTTTCTTGCTGATATAACAAATACTTATTTGTAGGTTTCACATTATTCTCAACCATTTTACTTTAAGGTATCAGGAGAAAGGGCATACTCATGTATGTATATGCGTCTGACAGAAAAAGATTATAGGCTGTAATACAAAGTGGAGACAATTAAATAGGAAAATGCATAATTAAGATTGGAAGAAATGTGAATTGTTAGTATTTATTTTTATTTAATGTATATATAGGGAGAGATCACTAGATAACAAATGCAATCCTGTTTTCTTTCCACATTATCTGTTACTGAAGCTAAATGGGAGCCTCATATTTATATTATGAGGCCCAACAGTTATTTTTCTTCCATATGGTTGGCCTACTAGACTGTACCTGTCTCAGGCTACAACTTTAAGTGATTTATAAGAAATCCCCCCATCTTTCATTTTAAATTAACTAGGGCGGCTTGTCTGTCACTGATCTTAAAATCTGTTCTAGAGTGTGCACTTTAAGAGTTAACATCACTTTGATTTAATTTATTGCTATTATTCTCTGTTTCTAATTACAGATTAACCTAACAGATTTTAATACTCTAGACAAATTCCAAGATTAATTTTCTGTTAATAAAAAGCCAAGTAATGTGGTAGATATTTATTGGTAAATATTGTATTTGTAGCCCTAAGTCGACTTAGGGCTACCCCACGTCTACACTGGCTTAAGTCGAATTAATCAATCTGATCCCATGTCATACACTGCCCTGCATTTAATTTCCTCCCATTCCATAAGTTTCCTATCTTCAAAGCGTCTGACGAAGTGGGATTTTCTCCCACGAAAGCTCATGAGATAAATAAATCTGTTAGGCTTTAAAAGTGCCACAGGACTCTGATGATATTTGGGGTTTTTCTCAGAGCCCCGGATGCTGGAGTAATGTTTTTATCTGAGAATCTGAACTTTCCTTTAAAAATGAAAAAGTAAATTTCATGCCCTCATAGTTCTTAAGAGCTTAAAAATATGACTTGAATATTCCAACATCAAAAGGCAAATAAAAAGAACCTCACATTTATTATTTAAGATATATTTTTAAGGTAATTTCAAGAAGTTTGGGGGTGTGTCACATGATTTTTAAACATCTAGAACTGGCTGTGTATGCACTTGCTAAGCACTGTAGATGTGAGATATGAAGGGTATTTAAAAGCTTTAATCATAAAGAAAATATCTGATAAGAACATACACATACTGATCTCCCTCTCAAATTAATGAAAAGTTAATCTTGAAAAGACTCCAAAAAACTTAGTAGAGAGCTGGATAACCCTCCTGTGAATCAGATTGTTAGTTTCCATTTCCAAACCCCAATTTTCAGACATTTATAATTCTTTCATCAGTTTAGAATGTGGCATCCCGCTTGTAAATTCTGATGCGCTGTTTAAATAGCATCCTACAAATCAACCCAATCAAAATCAATCAAGACATTTTAAACTTTTCAAACAAAAATATATTTCTTAAAACTTTATTTGAGGAAAAAATCAATTTAAAGAAAAAAGAAAAGAAATACATCTCTAAAAACAAAAGCAGAAACAAACTTCTGAGGGAAACCAACAGTTTCTTTTTTACATGGATGGTCTTTAGGTACTGAAAGAGATGGTCTGTTATTTTAGACTAGGACAATGGCATATATATTGTCTCAGGCTCAGAGCTGGCCCAGCCATATACTACTCAGTTGCGTAGGGTGCCAGGCTTTCAGCAGCAGATGAAAGTGATTTTTCCCTATATTTAAATATATATATATATATATATTAATAGGTTATTATTTTTCTGTATATTGAATGTTGCAGGCAGGGGGGACAGGGAGCGGCAAATTCATAGTTCACCTAGAGCGTCAAAAACCCCTTGGGTCAGCCCTGGAGATTCTGCCCCATATTCTTTTGTATTGAAATGCTCACCTTCTGCTGTGCAGCATGTGGCTCAGTACTTGCATCTCAGAGAGACTCAGCTATATGTGCATTTATAATACACTCCATGGAACACTGATACCTTCTGTATTTCACTTAGGGGAGAAGGTCTTGCAAAATCCAGGTATCTAAACAAATCCTTAATTAAATACACATTTGGTGCAAGGGTAGGAAGGATAAACAGAAAGCCCTCGTGGTTCTGTCAAAGCTAAGGGCAACTTCTATATTGAACAATTTCAAAAGTCTCTGTCTCTGACAGAAAATAAAGCAAGTTGACATTACCTTGACTAATCCTGCTGAAAGCCATCTCACTGTTATATTATGCAGCGTTCACAAACGTTCCTAATTTGAAGAGACTGTACTATGTTCTATTAGTGCATTCTCAACTGAGTGCCAGATATGTCAGTTTCTCAAATTTTTGTTTTATTTTCTTTTTTACTTATGTAGGCCTGATCTACACTAGCAAATTGTGTCGACAGTCACTTTATGTTGACAAAACTATTCTGGTGTATATACACTGCAACCACCTTTTTGTTGATAAAACTGACTGTTTTGTCAGCAAAATAAAACCACCCCAACAAAAGGCATACTGCTTTTGTTGGCAGAGATAGGACAACACTGTGTCAGTGTAGACACTGTATCTCCTTAGACCAGTGGAAGGGCTGTCACTTGTCAATTTCACTGCTCTGTTAGAGCAGTGAAATTGACAAGGTTGGCAGTGGGAAAGGCCTGGAACTCAGTAATAGATTCACAAACATTTTCACAAATAGGTGACGTTCCCTTTGACACTGGTTAGAAGTAAAGATACAAGTCTGTCATGGAGGTTGTGTCTGTGATCTCCATGACTTCTGCAGCCGCATTGGACAGAGCTGGAGCAGCCATGGGGCTGGCCACATTGGCCATGGCTGGAGTGGCCCTAAGGGTGGCCTGTGTAGTGGCCCTGGGAGGCTCTTGGACAGCAGTCCCCATAGGTCTCACAGAAGTGGGCAGCTGGAACAGTCAGCCCCTACTCCCAGAGCAAGGGCCAACTGTCAACCCCTGAGGCTCTCCAGAGCAGCAACACCCCAGCAGTAGCTAAGATTTAGTGAGGAGTATTTATGGTAAAAGTTAAGGACAGGTCACGGGCTGTAAATTTTTGTTTGTTGCCCACAACCTATCCATGACTTTTACTAAAAATACCCATGACTAAACTTTAGCTTTAATTACAAGTACTACCTAATTGTATGTGCCCCTCTCATAATATTATACCCATAGTTTGCAAAGATTTGGTCTCAGAAAGTTAAGCACAGAACTCCAGCCATCTAAAATGTAAAGTGTCCTATTTTTTAAATGCCATTAGGACAATGTATTCTACTTAACCTTCTGGATAAATTCTACCTTTTTCCATGGTAGATTTTCCCACTGTCTTTTAAAAGTAATTCTCAATCCCCACTAAAGCTGGATACATTTAGTTTCACAGGTATCAGAAAACTAAACATGCAAAATGTAAGAAGCATGAGGAATGGCAAAGCATTACTTTTATCCTGTATCATTTTAATAAGTACCTATAATCTAGTTTGCATCTAGAATATAAAGATGCTTCTGTGACACCACTGTGAAATGAACAGGATGCTTGCAATAATAACAACACATTATGTGGAATAACATATGTAGAATCTGCCATATAGATTCAAAGCCAGCTTTAGGATTTGGGGGAACGCTGCAAAGTTATCATAGGGAGTCACCATCCCCTGAGTCTCCTCTCGTTCCTTCCACCTTCTCTCTTTCTCATCTCACCGTTGTGTTAAGAGTGGATTTCCCCTGTTTCTGCATGACTTGCATATTCAAGAAGAGGCCTGGGGAAAGCAAGGGAAAATTCAGCTAAGCTGTTCTGCTGAGTAGGTAACCCAAATATTCAGAGAAGAATGGGAAGGTCATTGACAGACCATCTGTGTAACATACACAATTAAGTAAAAAAAAATGGGGATAGTACCACTTGCCCAGGAGCTGAACAATAGAGTCCTTCTTCATCCACTCGTTTTTGAGGGGGCGGGATGTAGGTTAGCAACTTGAGGTAAGAGAACTCTAGGGCACAACCATATCTTTTATTCCACCAGGTATGGGCAGGGGGTGGGGGGGGGTTCAGCTATTCTTGACTCTCCAAGTTAAATGGGATATGCGTCACTCAGTTAAAAACAAAAAAAATGCCATGTGATGATCACTATAATATTGTGAACTTTCATACAAGTGTGGCATTTCCAAAGAGGCAAATTCCGAGTCTTTCCAATTGTACAATTTATATTTTTTACAGTTGAAGGTCCCAGTCTTGCAATCAGGTCCATGGGGACCCTTACATCTGCATGGGACCCCAACTGATTTGAATGAGATTTCATGTGGGCACAACTGTCCTTTCAGGTGGATCCAGTTGTAAGGCTGAGGCCCTAAGACCCAGATACTCAACAGTATTTAGGCTTCTAACTTGATTTGTTTGACCCAATTTATCAACCAACCAACCAACAATAAAGAAAATCTGATTTATTTATTAAAATATTAATTTTAAAGTGCGTGTCCCCTTAATGCTGTTTTGTTATTCACATTGTATTGTTATAGTTTCTTAACAATATACAGCACATGGGTAGCTCATTGACACAAAAAGACTTCACCAAAATCACATTAACTTCAGAACCATGTTACCTCTTCTTGAAAGTAGGTGCTGAATAAATCTCATTATCTTTTCAAAGCTGGAAAGTTTGTATTTTTCATTGTTGGTATGAAAGCATAACATCTCAAATTAGACTGATGGGGGAGGGGGGAGAGACATATACTGAATACTGCACATGAGAGATCTTTAATAATACATTTATAATTCCTTCACTGTTGAAATATGACATACCCTTTGAGTGAAGCACTGAGAGTAAATTCATATTAACCAGTCTCTCCATCATGTCCTCAGCATATACATTACAAACATTACAAACAAGCTTGCTTAAGTCGACTTAAGGAAAATAAAGTCGACTTAATTGAAATTAAGTCGACTTTATAAAACCTGCTTTTTAGTAGACCTAAGGCTTAAGTCGACTCCCTAGAGTCGACTTAAGCCAGTGTAGCCGTGGGGTAGCCCTAAGTCGACTTAGGGCTACCCCAAGGCTACACCAATGCCCTCCCTGCCAGTGGGGGGGCACAGGAGTAGCCTGGCATGCCCCCCCCACCTGGCAGGGCAGAACCCTGCCCATCCTTCCCGTATGCCCTGCCAGGGTCCCTGACCCCCTTTGCCCCATTGTACCTAGGTACAATGGGGCAAAGGCTGAGCCCCCTGGCACTGGGCAAGGGGTGCCCCCCTGCTCCCATGGACCTGGCCTAGGTCCCCCTAGACCCACAAAGTCGACCTAGAGCATCCAGTGTGGACGCTCTAGGTTGACTTTTTAAGTTCCCCTTTAAGTCGACTTTATTTTTAAGTGGGAACACACTAAGTTGACTTAAATTCCCCAGTGTAGACATAGCCATTGTGTCTCTGCGGGCAGAGTTTTAAACATGGTGGCAGGAGTCCTGATTTAACACCAAACAAGAATGAGGTATCTTGCCCCCTGAGGTCTACACATACAGTGACCCTCCATGGGGAAAGAGGACTTAACTGACAGGGGGACATGGACTTACAGCTAGATTAGAATGATCAGAAAAAAGAACTAATGGCATATAAATAGTGCGGTGGATAGAAAACAGATGGTAAGAGTGAATGAACAACATGAACAAGAAGGATGGGAGGGAGGAAAGGAAGAATAGGGTAGGAGAAAGACACTGGGAGCAAAGAGGAGGGAGGCACAAAAGAGTAGTTAAACACAGAGAGCAAAAGGAAAGGAAACACCACTAGAAAAGGAGGATTAAGAAATACATCAAATATTTGTAACTCTTCTTCCAGTTGAAGTCAGCACAACAAGGGCCAGGTTCAATATCCAGGGGTTCTTTCAACAATACAATACAAAAATTGGATCAAGCCCCTACCCAGTAACCTAGGACAATTACCACACCATCCCTTGGACACCTCGAGAGGCAATAATTCCTCTCTTGCAAGCACAGAGATGGAGAGTGGAAAGAGACTTAATAAAAAGGGGAAGTAACCTAGCATTCACTTGGGAAAACACCGCAAGCAGGATTCGCACGCATAAAGCCAGGAACAAAACAGCCACCCCAGATTACGTGGGGCAGTTTTTGCTTCAAGGCCTTTAGTTCAGCAACAAGGAGCTCCTTCAATGTGCCCCTCCTTTCACACACCACACTAATAGATGTTGAACTTAGCCAAGGCCGACCCAGAGTCTAGAGGTGCAGCTGAAGAGTTCACCTCCTACCCTGGTTGTGAGGAGAGGAAAGGAATGCACCCTGCTTGCTTTGCTGCTTCGTTGCCATGCCAGACACCCTTTTGTCCGCTCCACCAGCCACCCTGCTGGTTGCTCATTGCTCTGCAGGCCACTTTGACAGTCTCCTGCTAGCAGCTCTGCCACCCACTCTGCTGCACTCTCCATCATCATCTGCTACTACCTGACCTGATTCTCCACTATGACTTCAGCAGGTTGGTTTCTTGAAATTCTGATTAGCTCTCTGTGATTTCAGCTCTCAGTTACTGTCCGTTCGTAGTGGTTGAACCTCAGCGTGGAAGGTGGTCAGGAGTGCTATCCCACAATAGACGAGTTCAGCTCTAGTGTGTGCTTAACAAAACAAAAGACTCCTACTGGAATCTTAATTAGCTCTGTCTGTGAACAGTGAAAGGAGCGGTTAAACCATGCTTGGGGCTCTTAGGTAGAGCCCACACTTCCAGGCAGAAGTACAGGTCACCACCAGCTATCCACTTTCACAGAGGGTTCTGGTATCCAAGCCCTTTGCTTAGCCAATTCAGGTCAGATGACAGTGACACTTCTGTCAGAACAGGCTAAGCACATGTCTGCTGCTGTTTGTTCATACAATAAGGAGAACAACATTTTCTTGTCCCTGCATTTAACACTAAAGTGATTTGTTACCCGACAACAGCCAAAGGGACCACTTGAGCAAAGCAGTCCTATAATGCTGAGCACTTAAGCTATGTCTACACTTGGAAATTTAAGTCGACTTTATCTAAGTCGACTTAGTGAGTCTACACTTAAATTTTAAGTCGATTT